>CAJNOL010002811.1:0-31221 GCA_905250125.1 Rotaria sordida | reverse complement strand
CCACAAACTAGCAATGGGCCAATAGTAGGTAAATTTTGATCGACAAATTTATTGTGTTCAATTGAATAATTTAAAACACGTTTACAATCTGTGTGTAAATTCTGAAGTTCGGATAGAAAAAAAGTTCGACCAACAGGTGTCATATGTTCATTACGAAGTACACTTTGACGATACGATTCAAATGCTCGAAATATATCACTATGATAAGGAAAATGCTTTTTGGCTTGTTCAGTTAAATCATCTTCGTGTAGAATAGTATCATTCAATGTTGTTGAATGATCATTATTTGTTTGATCTGATGATGCCGTACTCATTGGATTTCAATAGTAATACTTTTTTTTCTGTAAAGACTTACAATTGAATCTTGCTTACTTGTTTTATCTAAAAGCAATGATTCACAGACTAATATTAAAACATATCGACATCCATAAGATAACATTCAAGTATCAGAATACAAGGATCAGAGTGGAAAGATCCAATTAGAATTTCAACAGATGTACTCAGAACAATAAAAGAAGTTGCATATAAATGATGTATACTAAGCTTTGACTCGTGTAATCAATGTTGTTTGCTTTAGATGTTTTGCTAGTGGAGAAGGCTGACATTAGCAATATATATATACTCGACATCTAAATATATCATGCGTCATAATGTGAATTTTCTGACTATTATTCATAGAAATATCTTAATATATCGCAGAACATTTTGACTCACAATGCTAGTCAGAAGTCCCAGAGTGTATGGAAGATCAACTGAGATCAAATCATTTTTCATGAAATTAGTGTTAGACATACAGTTCGGAGAACTATTATTGTAAGCACTAACTAAGAATGGATTTACAAGTTAAACATTATTCGAAACTTGGTTAGCCTCAGTCTTTGTGTTGAACGAACGTCTTCTCTGGATTTATAATCATTTTCAAGTTCATTGGTTGTTGTATCTTCAACAAAGGTTTTGAGTTCAAAAGAGCCTTTTGACATCTGGCAGATTTTGATAAAATGGATGTCGAAGATGAGAGAAGTGACGAACTTGAAAGCGAGGAATGAATCCAGTGAAGAATTCTTTTGAACACGAAGACTGAAGCAACAAAGTTCAGAATAACGTTTAACTTGTAAATTCATTCTTAGTTAGTCGATCAAGTTTGAGTTAATGCTTGCAATGATAGTTTTTTTGCGAACTATATCTCTGGTACCAATTTCGTGGAAACCAATTTGACTTCAGTCGAACTTCCACACATGTCGAGACTTCTAACCAGTATTGTGATTCAAAATTTTCTGTAATACACTAAGATATTTGTATCAGTAATAGGTAGAAAGCTTACATTATGGTCCATGACAAACTTGAACATCTAACATATATACAGGGTGGGTCATAAGTAAGGTGATAGAAAAAAAATTGAATATCTTCATTACGGCTTGACTGAACGGGCTTATTTTTTTGACCAAGGATAGAGGCATGTTCACATTCTAAATCCACACGGACAAGGTTAAGGAGACCCTTTGTTAAATATCACTATTGACCTCAACAAGAAAATTTTACTTGTTCACAGATACGAAAAGAAAACAATAAACTTAACATAGGTTCTCACTAATCTTGTTCGTATGGATCTGGAGTATCAACACACCTCTATCTTTGGTAAAAAAAATCAGCTCGTTTGCTCGAGCCGTAATGGAGATATTCAATTTTTTTTCTGTTATGTTACTTATGGCTTACCCTGTATATGCTGCTGATATCGACCTTCTCCATTAACAAAATATCTAAAAAATAAAACTATTTTGATTATGTGAGTCAAAACTCAACATACGCTATTTATATCGATTACTTTCTTTTCTTTCCATGTCATAGAAAAAGATTTACAATTGTAAAGATACGTTTATCAAATAAAGATAACATTTACATCTTTTGCTTTTTCTCTTTCAAAACTGAAAAAATCTATTTTGACGAACAACTATGATATGATTGAAAATTTGTTTCAACAAATAGAAATTACAGGATGACCCAAAAGTCACATTGCTGAGAATCAATCAGATATCTCTGTAACAGCTCGAGCACAAGGATTAATTTTTTTTTACCAATAATAATGGCAGTTTCACACTCTGCATTCATAAGGACAAGACTAAAGAGAAGCTTTTTTTAAAGTCCCTCTATTACTATCAACAAAAAAATTTACTTTTACAAAGATAGAAAAAAAACCAATGTGCGATGAAGAGCATCCACATCCACAAGGTAATCTGTAAATAATCAAATGTTCTTTTGATTACTGCATGTTGTCCACTAATATATATTTTATCGTCTTATTTTTCTCCTTTCGCTCTACTATAGTCATTATTGATCGTTCATGCGATATAAATCTTTTTCCCTCGTATACTCTCAGTCGCATTCACCTATCATCTCTGTCTACGTTTGTTTTGTATGTTCACCCTACGTCTTATTCTTGTTTGTTTTTCATTTTCTATCTTATATTCAGTGTGTAGCTCGTGTTTCGAGCTAATATGCTGGTAGATGCCGCGATTCATGACATAAGAACAATGGATTTTTGTCCTCAAACATTGATGAACATCAGAAAGAACATTACTAGCAGTAAATACAGCTTTTCGCAATAGATGTGGGTGTGGGTATGGCTGTGAAATATGGATTTGGGTGTGGGTGTAAGTGCAACTGAAGTGAGACACTTCACATCCACACCACACCGGTACCCTACACGTATACGCACACCAACAGCCACAGTCACACTCATGCCCACTTACCCACACCCATACTCACACCTGTCTAAAGTACGCATAAATACAGAAGTATGTGAAGTGCTAAGAAGTATTTAGAGGATGCATATCAGACATACAGAATTTAATCGTATACGCTCGCGCGTGTTGTGGGGAGAACAGTTTTTCAAGTTTAGGGACATATTTGAAAAATTATTAACATCAACACTAATCAAATCATTTCATACAAGCACCAATTTATCAGATGATATCAATAATTTTCGTTATTCTTATTAATTGATGATATCGAAAATAAGAAGCGAATCCATATGTAAAACAGTATCATCAATTTTAAAAGGAATTATTCATAACAACTATTCATTACAGCATGATTCTCTAGATAATGAAGCCAGACTCTGCCAGAATGCTCCTTCAGTACTTTCAGCAAATACATTTATTGAACATTTATTAGATGACTATTTCAAAATTCAGATAGATCAAAAGCTGTTCATTTTATAAGAAAAAAGATCAATGTCAAGCATGAAAACTTTTGTGTCCGTGTTTCGTTGTGCTAAAATGCTTCCGAAATGAACATGTTCCAAGATTAGCACAGTTATTCAATTGTTTTTTCTATGATATAAGCTTTTTTGAGTATAGTAGTTTTGTTTCTTTTCGGATTTCTTTGAATATATATATGTTCAAAAGAATGCGATTTCTTTTATTCTGATAGCGAGATAAATTTCAGAAGGGTTTGTCTTCGTGAAGAGAACTTTTCATTTTAGCGGCAGATTCTGTGTCTCTGGTACGGTTAGATCTTTCCTTGATCCACATCCATATCAGCTTTTTCTTTGATCGTTATGATATGAACCAGAGGAATAAGCTGACTTTTTTTATCTCTTCGAATACCTTAGTGTAAGCGTTTTTTATTTGAATGATATATGTATCATCAAAAAAGATTCATTATGGCATATACTCTCGTATCTCTTGAGCATATGAATTATACCCAAGTACATAGGAGTAAATACGCATCTGAAGAAGTTTATAGAAGTACAGAAATATGCCTTTTTCCTTGTGCTATTCAGTTTAATCTTCACCAATGGGGAAATATTTCGTGTAGGCTTCTTGATCGATTAGTAACAGGATAGTGTAAAGTACTTATAATCTTATTTTTTTCATGATTAAGTTAGCAATTAGTTTTTTTTTTTTGCTTTGATTCGGTTTTTTAGTTTCGTCGTGTAATGGTTATAGAAAGTGGTAAAAATATTTTCCTTTGTCAAATTAATCTATTTTGATACTAAGGTTTTATTTATCACAATAAATGATACGAGTAACCTGCACATAAAACGTGCAAAAACGAATAATGACTGTCCTACGTAGATAGAAAAATATTTGCACAAGATCATGACATTTGAGTCACTTTCATGTCTTTGTCGTCATTATTTACGACGAGTAAATTTATATCCAGTGTAATCACTTCGAACGATCGTGCCATTGTCGAACGAATCATATTGTATTCGACTCGATGGCAATAACATGAATTTTTGAAAAGACAAGATTCATGCTGCAGCATTCGTTCGAAGATATGTGAGTTCGATATGATGACTGCAAATAAAATGAAAGCAAGAAGAGTGCGATGCACACGTTTATATGTCTATCGACACGAAAGGTAAATATTTTCTCTCACGTTGATAATTGGGTTTTTTTTCTTCTAGTTTCTTATCGTCATTCATTTAATGCTGTCCATTAGTCATATGAAAGAGAATAAAAAGAGTATGTGTGACAAGTCATACTTATCTATAGACGTTGACAAGTGGGTAGAAAAACCAAATTGTACGTCGCTGCTACAATACACAAATGCAATAAAACAAGAATATTTCTTTCTGATGACTCAAGACACTAATACTTTACTGAACAGTCAGCCTTGTAAAACCGAGTATAGTTGCCAATGAACAGCATTCACTCTGGCACATCTATTTCTTCTTACAAAATCAGCAATATTCGTATTTAACGAATTAAATGTCAACAGTTTGTCGATAAACCTAAAATTGTGAGGGTGTGGATGTGAGTGTGGATGCGGGTGGGTGTGGATGTGAATGTGGGTGTCGGTGTGGGTATGGGTGCAGGTATTACAAGAAAGGACACCCACACCCCGTTCACACCTACACTCACATCCACAGCCACACCCTTTCCGGTTCTTGGGAACGGAACCCGAAACTGATACCCCTAAGCAGTAGCTTAGATGAATATTATCAAGTAACTAAACTCCAACAGGAACCTTCGCAATGGAAAGGACAGAAGATTTTTAGTACGTCGTCTCCATCGCGTACAATAAAAACGCAAGAGCCAGCAAGTAGTTGAAGTGTAACAAATACATCTAAAGATTAATCAATTTTGTTATACAAAGCATCACTTCTGTTTATGCCTTCTTCTCATCTTTATCATCAAAAGATGAGTAAAAACAAGGTTTTCAGTGCAGTTGGGTTGGACCTTAAATGTGAAACTCACAAGCTATAACAAATGGTAACGGCTCGTCAATCATTAGACTAGTCCAATTTCATATTATGTTCTTTCTCTATGATTGTTAGAGTCTTCTCTTTGACTTGGGTTGCTACAACAATGTACTGGTCAACCTTTGATCCGCGTCAGGTGCCGAGATTAACTCACCTGTTAACCTAGCTAATGAACTCTAGAATAGACATCTCACGTCTGCTGGTGCGTGCTATGGGAAGGCATATATTACTCTTAGAAAAAAATACCCTCCTTTCCCATTACTGAAAGAAGAGTGCTTTTTATCTCATATATCTTCTCTTCAGAGAAGGATAAGCTGTAAAAACTTCGATTTAAAATTTACAGTCACCGTTTTTCTTCAAAAAATAGATGTGAGTTCTACCAAATCTTCTGACTTCTTTGATGATGAATAATCGAGAAATATGATTCACAGACAAAGGAGAAACGGGTATCATGTTCTCTGTATACTTGGAGAATTCTTGCTCTCTGTCACTTGCTATCTTTTGTGTGCTTTAGATAAAGGCTTTTTTTTACATTTTGTTTCTTTTCTCTGAGTAGAGTAAGATTCTTCCAACAAAGAGAGAAAATCAATAAAAATTATAACTATCACAAAGAGTTAGCGAATTTTATGTGGAGTTATAAATGAAATAATTAAGTGTACAGCGACAACTCTGTGTTTGATCGATCAGTGTGACTGTTTCAAAAGCAGTTTCTGCGGAATTACCTTTAACTATATTTCAACAACACAGCATTTTTTCAAACCAAGTGAACTGTAAACAGAAGGCAAAGTTTCCAACCAGTCATCATCTTAATAGGAGTGTTAGGTAGTGGCATCTCTCACCATTGCCTCCCTTTTCTTCTCTTTTCTGTCCCACTTGATTGGTGATCTATGTGGATCAGATGTTATGCTCTTCTTTTTTTAGTCGTTGTGTGTGTTTTCTCGAAGAGTGGAATAAAGAACCAGGATTAGATTAGGCTACATCCTAACAAGGGGTTAATGGAAATTTGATTTCGCGGCAAGTTTGAACAAATAGGAACTTTTTACAGAAAAGTCGGCTGGGATATGAGAGATCTTAGCGTTGTAAATCTTTGTATCACTAACACCGCTAATATCTTTATATTCTTATTTTCTTACAAACTAACCTTTTCCTAAAACAATTCATTTTATTGTAGCATCAAATTCCTCATCATTATACGCTTCATAGAGAGGCAGAAAAGGTTCTTGTGTAATACATAGCATAATAGCCCTATCTTAGTGTTCTTGAGTATATGTAATAGGTAACAAAAATAATGGCAAAATCGCTGCAAAAACTAAAGAGGTTCGAAAGATAGACCTCCATTTTCTTAACATCATCTATTTCAGACTACCTACTATGTAAAATTACGAATTCTTGTTCTAGATTCAAATTTGGTATATTTCACATCGATTGCAAAGATGACAGACGATTGTATCACACTGATCTGGTTAGACCTTACATATACAGTGTGGAGTAGAGATGAGAGCGTTCGAACTCATCTCTCTCTATGTAAAGTTGATCCATATCTTATCACATTTCGAGATTCAAAGAAATATATTGATTATATTACTGAATTAACAGAAGATAAAGTAATACTGATAATTACCTATGAAACATCAATATTCTCTGCTGATAGCATACTTTTACAACTAAACTACAGCCTCCAGCAAATTGATTCTGTCTATATTATATATTCAACTGAAACAAACATTGGTGATTTTATTGAGATGTCATCAAAAATCAATTGGATTAATAGATCTCAGCTGCAATCGTTTTGTGATCAGTTAAGTCGAATACCTAGTTTTCAACAACGTCGTCAGCGTCCCAGAGAAACATTTGTCCGGAATGATTTTATTCTTACTCCATTACTGTCACATTCCTCTCCACTGTCCACTGATCCTTCTGTTACTATTGATCATTTGGTAGCATCACAGTCAAGTAATACCGTTAAACAACAGGAAACTGGGTTTATGTATGGACAGTTATTTCGAAACATTTTAATTAGTCAAGAATCAACGCAGGAAGAAATGATTGAATATTGTCGCCAAAAGTATGCCGATAATAAATCATATCTGAATGTGATCGACGAATTTAAAGATTATTATAATAAATGTAATGTAATCAACTGGTATACACGTGATACATTTCTCTATCGTCTTATTAATAAAGCGTTGAGAGACCAAGACGTCGATACACTTTATTCAATAAGATATTTTATCACAGATCTTCATTATCAAGTAGGAAATAAATATGCTCAACAATATTTAATGGCAATTACTTTTAATAATGTAACTGCTTCCATACTAGAGATTAAGACTGTCTACCGAGGACAGCTTATGATTCATGAAGAATTTGACAAGAAAATTCGATATAATACGGGAGGCTTTTTCTTAGTAAGCAGTTTTTTCTCCACAACAACCAATAGAGATTTGGCATGTGTTTTTGCTGGTGATGGAAGTAGTAATACCGAATCATCCGTCTTATTTCAAATCAATATTGATCATAGTCTTAAAGAATTCGAGTACGCTGATGTAACGACAGAAAGTGCATTTGGAGGTACTGAGCAAGAAGTTTTATTTTCTATGGGAGCCGTATTTCGAATTTTATCGGTTGATCGCATTAACACAGGTTTATGGAATGTTCATTTGAAACTAACGATTGAAAAAAATGAAGAATTCAAAACATTAATTGAACGTATGAAAGAGCCAGCTTTCGAAGATCATCCTCTATACAGCTGGGCAAAGCTAATGTTGAGAATGGGTAAATACGAACAAGCTGAATATACTTACCTTCGACTACTTGAAAATGCAACAGTCAGACAAGATCGTGGGTTACTACCTGCTATCTACAAACAGCTTGGCTCAATTTACAGCGAAATCGGTCAGTATAACAAAGCAATTGAATACTTTGAACAGTCTCTTGAAATCAGACTTACACAATTTCCACCTACACATCTCTCCGTAGTTTCTCTCTATAGTAAGCTTGGAAGTGCTTATCAGAATTATAATGATTTGGAGAGGGCTTTAAGTTATTATGACAAAGCACTCAAAGTGGAATTGAATCGAGTGAAGCCAGATGATAGGGAACTTGCTGTCTTGTATAACAATATTAGTGTGGTCTATAAGCAACAACGAAATTATTCGAAAGCCTTTGAAATGTGTGAAAAAGCTTTAAAAATACAAGCAAGAATGCTTTCAGCTCATAATCAATCACTTATCACGCGCATGGGTATTTTCTCACATGGTAAAAGTTTTCAACATGATTATAACAAAGCAGTCGAGTATTTACATAATATTTTTCGCATTCAAGTGAGTTCTATTGAGTCAATCCATCCAGCCACAGCTACAACGCAGGATAAGTTAACTGCAGCATTGTCCTACCATAAAAAATTCAAAGAATGTTTGAACATCATGAAAACATCTTATGAAATGGAACGGGAAAATTTATTCTCTTGACCATGGAAAAATTACAAAAAATTTCAATGGCGTTGCTCCATTGAAAAAACTTCTTCGATAACGTGAAGATGGAGTCTAATACTGTTTTTCATCATTTTATTTATTTTTTGTTTATTATCTCTAAATAAAACCATTTTCCTACATTTCAGTGTCCATAGATGAGAAGATAAACATGACATTTTGCACATTTCTGCGTACTTTTTTTCTGTTGTGTCCTACATGACGTTTCTATTTTTCATTGCTGCCATGATGACTGATATTGATATACTTCACACCTTTACCAGTATTTTCTTCATTATTTTCCATACAGATAACAAACATGCTGTTTAACTTTAGTGTTGTTCTACTGACACTGCTGTCTGTATCATCAACATTCGGACATCTTTGTTTATGGCAACCGATGCAACGGGGAAATTTCAGTCTTACTCGACCTGGATTACATGATTGTTATCAGAGATGACACCTTGTGGTGGTTTCAATTCATCAACATCGAAAGATCGAACTACTCTCGAAGCAAGCATAGTATACACTGTTCTATTTCAACAGCATTTGAATCATTATTATCCATCCAATCCTGGCAAACTTGATACCTTGTTTACCGTCGGACTTGATCCGCTCGAAGAGAATTTTCGAACATTGATCTCCTTCGATGATTACAATCCAATGAATCATAACACAAACAAATTTTTCAATTCCGGTTCAATTACCGAGCGAACCCTGTGACTACTGTGTTTTGCGAGTACGTTATCTCACAAACAATCCAGATGAAGAAGATCAAGGAAGAACATTTCATCCGTGTTCAGATATTCGACTAATCAAAAGTTCTAAAGATAGCGTACCATCAGACTTTCGCCAAAACCCACTAATTACGCATCAGAAAGATCCGCATGATTGTTGCATACCTCCTAGTTTTCAGACATCGTTTATTCATTGGATACCAAATATTGGTTATACGAGTTCAGGAGTGATCTATTACAATCAACCATCAGAGCAAATGCGTGTTTCGCTTACAACGATAGCGATCAAGTACAATATGTGGATGGATTTCACATCAAGTAAACAGTATTATCATAATATCAATGAGAAGAGTTGTCGTCTTTTTGGATTGGATTTATGAGACTATTGGTGTTATGGAAACACTTTTAATCAAAGTGAAGACTTTCGGGCTGATAATATATCATGTTCAAGCGGCATGTTTTCTCATTGTAATCAATGGCAAAATGGCATTTTCTCTTTGAGTCGACTTCACCAGAATGTTATCCAGCGGTATTGAATCGTCTATCTAACGGAGAACGAACTCTTTATTTCAATGCTAAAGATGATCCATTTCCAGTAGAAGTCTTTCAGCTGGATCCGACTAGTTTGAAACATGTAATTGTAGTCCATGAACATAATCCATCAATTGCTCTTTTCAAACGTCACATTTTCTCTCAATGATGACCTATAAAATAAATCATTTTTACTGAAATTTTGCACAAAAATAAATGTAATTGAATTAATTAATCCATATCTATTCTAAAAATCATGATCTTCATTGTGTATTCGATGGCAAATGTAAAGAATTATTATTATTTCTCATCTTTAGCTGAATGGAAACTAATTGAGGGATTTTATATTTGAATATCATATGTTTATTATATTGATTACACTTGACGATAAAAGTAGAAATCACAGAAAAAAAAAACTGAGGCAGCGATAGAAACGTTCAGATAGTGGGAAAAAAGTTGTTTCATCTTCGACGTGTGAAAAGCCAGTAAAAATTAAAATAGACGACCACAACAAGATTTTTATGCTCAGATAAGTTAATAACGATTCATAGTAATCTACATTAGCAACGTAATCATCACCCCAAAACCAGTCTTTAAATATCTAAAATAGTGATCCTACCCAGATCGATTTTGATACAGCATTGGATACAGCACGTCGTGCTCCAAATGATTGTAACAAAGAGAATATACTCGATACTCCATACACTGATTGAATCCGTGCAGCGATAGAATGAGGTAGTACACTCAGAGGTCCAAATCCAAACCACAACAAAATTTGTGGGAGATCATATTTAACCAATTCTCATCCAACTGCATAGGGCCAACCAGCTGCAAACCAGCCTGAATGGAAGGATTGATGTTGTGTTTAACGACACTGGGCAATTTTATGCTGTAAGAATATATATAAAAAGGCCGAGATGGTGAAGACAGTGATGAATAGTAAAATGATGCAGGGTGGGGTGTGGGTGTGGGTGTAAGAACCGATCTTAAGACTAACCCACACCCACTCCCACCCTCTGTAGTTGTTTGACGATTGCTTGCTTCTTTGCATGCCGAAAACACGATCGAACGTTCCACCCGCTAAAGAATGTTGATTTACGTGCGTTGATGCACTGTTTTTGATCTTTTTCGTTAGCCCGTGAAATTTTATATCCTACTGATAGGTGGCTAGCCTAAAAGTCAGACGGAGTGGCTACCGATAGCCCAGGGGCGCCTCCCATCGCTACAAGTAGCAGTGAGACCCTGTGGATGTCGAGGACATCCTCGGCAGGTGTATAGTCAATTACAAAAATTGATTATGAATCTTTTCAATCATAAATTCAACAAAAAAAATGAAGTTTATTTAATGATAGAAAATTGCAATAATTAATTAACAATGAAACAATATTTCGTGTTAAACAATCTGAATTAGAACGTGATATTAAATTATTAGAGTAAAATAATTTTCAATAAAAATTAACTGAAGAATCATTTATTGAATAATAATTACAATAAACTAATACAGAATAAATACTTTTAGATTTAAAATGTAGCATACTGAATGTGACTTAGATATTGTTAAAAAGATGCAATTAAAAATGAAATTGAATTAAATAGATACAAAGTTTTATGTGATTTTTCATTATTAAAAATGATGATTCGTTTGTTTCGTTTTCTAGTTGATACAATTTGAAGAACATAGACAAAAATTAACAAATGATATTGAACGATTATCTAAGGTTTTATTTCAAATGAAAGAATCATATACAACAGATTTAATTATTGCTGAAGATCAAGAAAAATCTTTAAAGAAATCAAATAGTACAAATGAAGAATTCAAACTGTGCATAAAATGAACCTGTTTAATAACTTAACACTAGTGGTGGACAATCAGAATAACATTTAATATAAATTTAAGTAATCAATTACAATATTAAATGAAATGTTCTTGAACAATTTAAATGGAGTAAAAAAAAAAGTGAAGTTAATTCTGTTGTTAATCGTGCAAAAATGATTCATCAGAATGAAAATTGATAAATCATAAGCTGCTACCTATAGAAAACGGTGAATTCATCAGCTTTATGGAAATTCTGCTCATAGAGCACGTAAAGACAACGATCATTTTGAGAGAAAAATCAACATTTTTAGAGTATGAGAACGTCACTTATGCAATATGCTGAATGTAGAAAATCAACAATTTATCTAAGATTGACCAGTTAAAATACAGATAATTTCTCAGTTTTGAGAAAAGAAGAAATCCACTATTCTTTTCTTTTCTTATAACCTTAATCTCAACATAGAATTGATGGGCAGTCCAATTTTTCAATTCTATAAACTCAGGTAGTCGAAAATTTATCTCATATAGATTCGATTTAGTAAAATCTTTCATATGTTAATTCATTATAGCGAGTTAGATGCTTTATTTTACATAAACATCAATCATTATCATTTGATTGATTGCCTGAAGTAGAATTTTTGATTATTCACTTCACATGTTTTCTTAGTCATGAAACGTTGTAATCAATGGGTGTGAGTATAGGTGGTTTGGTTGTAATTGTGAGTGTGAATGTGAGCCTTGTCTTCATCTACACACTCACAGGCTTGTTCAGAACTAGGACTGGACTAGAATATGTTTATGGAGAAGGTCAAGAGTAGAATCTTTATTGATTAGTGGTGCCAAGATTTCAAGTCAGCTAGCACAGATGATCCTTTTTTTCCATGCATTCGTTCTGGTTGTTTTCCGCTGGAGTGTTCACTTTGCGAAAAACCTGAACAAAAAAAAAAGAGTCGTCTGTTGTTTTTCAGTTGATCAATATTTCATTTCTAAGTTCGTCTAGATTTTGCCCTCATATGAAAAGATATGCTTTTCTACCATTCAAAAAATAAGAAAACATGAAAATTAAGCGAACCAAAAGTTAGTGCTAAAATGAAGACATATGAGAGAGTCTTTCACTTTAGAAGTATCAGCTAGTCCTTATTCTTACTCAGCTGAATGTATAAGAGTTGATGGTTGATGGAGACAAGAATGAAGAGAAGATTCTCATCTACCCATTAACACATATTAGCAATTGTTTCACAAGAAGAACTTATTATTTTTCAATAATTTCTCCTTTCAATTTTATTTCAAATTAGAATATATTCTATTGAGCTGTAAATTAAACTTGAATGAAATATTTGGATTGTAGCATCGTCAATCAATTGATCAATAAATGTTTAGCACGGCTAGAAGCGCTTCGTCATCACTGGTGGATCCCAATTTTAATCTAGATGAAAATGAATAGTGATATTACATAAAATGGTGCACTACTCCACTGCACTGACTCCTTTTCGTGTGACCTTGAAACAACAAGACTAGATAGGTTCGATAAGTAAAAACAGAGAATAACAATATACAATGCAGACAGTAAAAAGAACGAAAAAAAAGTCAGCGAGGAGCAAACATGGACGATAAAGACATCACTTATTTTCTTTTCTCTCATCTATGCGATGCCTTCAGCATTGTATCGTAATCACGTTTTTTTTCACAACATAGCTGCGACAATCTTTGACGTTATGATACGTAAGAGAAAGGAATTGTGTTACTGTGCATTTGCCAGACCAATAAAGATTTTCATCGATATTTTTCTGCTTTTTAATCACAATAGGCATGATCACAAAGTGGTATCTTAGTTTTCAGAGACTGTCGAGAACCTCTTTACGCCGAATACTAAGTTAAGATGTACGAATATTTTCTTTACAAAACATGTGTAAATACGATACATTGATTTTAAACGAGCATATGTATTTCTACTACTATTTTGTGAAACACAATCTAAAAGGAGTGTTGAGATATATAGGGCAGAATGAACATGTTGTAATAAGACCGTTTCTTTGCCCATGATATTTTTGACTCTTATCTATCTGAGAGGTGTCCAGGTACCACCACTAGAAGTATTTCCTACGGCTTAGTTTTGAAAAATCTCAAAGTGATGTTTTAACTCCCCTTGGGATACTGTCCAGGATTCGAAAAAATTTTTTTCTTCCAATATCTTCAGAAGCTTATCATTTATATGTTATTTTGCTCGCTGATTACGAATACCATATTTATATTTCGATTGGGTTGAGTTTTACATATGAAAAAAGCATTTTACCGTTAAATGGGCTGTACACCCATTGTACCATATATCAGAGGTGTCCACCGCGGCAGTGACGCGGTAGCGGTAGGACTTTTTTAGAGGACATTGAAAAACTGCATGAATTTAATAGGATTTCAGGGTTTACAAATGAAACACCCCGAGATTGAATGAATCTGATGGAGTAGAACCAATATCTCTTGTCAAATACAGTCGCAGCAGTGAAATTAGAAGCACTTTTTGAAAACCGCCGCGATGGACATCTCTGCCATACATTAGCCTATCTATGTATGAAAACCTTGTTTTTCTCTCCCAAAAATATGCCCACATGTGGACAAATACCTGCTCTATTTATTCCAAGTCGATTCAGTCTTAAAAACCATTCATAAGCAATCGAATTGTTTCATTCAATTAGAAATATCGCACAGAAAGCCGTGATTCATCCTTTTGTGTCATCTTTTAGTGCCGCAAAATGCTTGAGTGTCAAAGAGCCATATATATCATTCGATGCAGTTTTATATACTGATTCTGAATATAAACTCGAAAATATGAAAGAAATTGAATAACATGCTAGAAACCCTAGGAACGACCATTTTTGGGTCTTTATTTGCTTAATTTATACTCAAAAATTGCTTCGAATTTCAATTTGAATGCCATATTCAGATTCAGCGAACAAAACTGCATCTAGTGATATGCTCGACATAGCTTTAGTGAATAGTTTTCTATCGTTCGAAAAATTCGCCTGAAGCCTCCACGGAAAAAGCCGAAAAGTCAAATGACTCCGCATTGGTCCAAACATTGTAGGATAGATCCAAGTGAGGTTTCTATCAACGTTTCATACCGTTTGAAGCTTTCTGCTAGACTTTGAACTACTTTTTAGTCATTTGACTTTTCGGCTTTTTCCGTGGAGACTCCAGGGGAGTGTTTCGAACGATAGAAAACTATTCACTAAAGCTATGTCGAGCATATCACTAGATGCAGTTTTGCTCGCTGAATCTGAATATGGCATTCAAATTGAAATTCAAGGCGATTTTCGAGTATAAATTAAGCAAATAAAGGCCCAAAAACGTTCGTTCCTACGGTTTCCAGCATATTGCTTAATTTCTTTCATATTTTCGAGTTCATATCCCATTTAGCGGTAAAATGCTTTTTTCATATATAAAACTCAATCCAATCGCAATATAAATATGATATTCATAATCAGCGCGGAAAATAACATATAAATGATATGCTTCTGAGGATATTGGAAGAAAAAAAATTACGAATCCTGGGGAATATCCGAGAATGGTTAAAACATCACTTTGAGATTTTTCAAAACTAAGTCGTAAGAAATATTCTAGTAGTACTCTGACACCTCTCAGATAGATAAAAATCAAAAATATCATGGGCAAAGAAACGGCCTTATTGCGGCATGTCCTTTTTTACATAATATTCTCTGGTTTTGTCGGATTATCAATCTGAAATTCGTTTCGGATGTAACTCGATATTTGTTGGAAAAGTGCAAGAAGGGTGTGGATGTGAGGTGTGTGATGTGGGTAGAGTGTGTGGATGGGGGTGTGGATGTGGGTCTCTATGGTGTCGATGGGTATGGATGTTCTCTCATCCCACACTCGCACTCACCCACATCTCATCCATCCATATCGTACACCACACCCACATCCCATACCCACACCCATGGGTTCCAGGTCCCTGAGAACGGAACTCGAAAGTGACAACTCTATGCGAAACATAGCAGTATTGTTTTTCCATTGAAAATATCTCGCCGAGGTCTTCACTATCAACATTGCTGCACTGTGTTGTCTTTAGTTTAAACACACACACACACACACGCTATTAGATTTATCGAACACTGTTAGAAGACCAATTGAAATAAGCAGATGATAGAGATTGCTGGGCTTCTTGCTATCATGATAATGTAGCAAGCACAATATAAGGGTCGCAGAGTTAAAAAGCACCACAATATAAAGTAATGCATATTCACAAACGTGTTCTCACGCATTTACTATCTTTATTTTTCTCTTTAGTTCTCTTTTTATTTTTCTCTCTGTTGTCACGTTATCAACGTCAGCAGTGTTGACTGTGCCCTATACACCAAAAACATTATCATTTCAGATTGAAGAACAGACATGTCGCTGGAATTGTCTGTGTGGCTGGGTGCAGCTATTGTATTTTTAGTTATCCTTTGGATTATTAGTACTGTCCGACATAAGCATAGCTACTTTGTAACGAATCATATTCCTGGGCCGCCACCGACATTTTTTCTCGGCAATTTAGGCACACTCTGGCGGACAGCACAATATTTTCGTCAGTTAGAAGCGTGGACACAACAGTATGGCAAAATCTATGGCATGTTTGAAGGCATAACTCCCATCTATGTCGTATCCGATGTTGACTTTCTCCAACAAGTGTTTATTACACAATTTGCCAATTTCACTAGACGCAAGCCACTATTGTTTGCGTTGCCCGGTGAAGACAAGCGAGTGCATTTGTTTAACGCGAACGATGCGACATGGCGACGTCAACGACGCGTTATCACTCCAACATTTAGTAAAGCTAAACTCACACAAATGATGCTGCTGATCAACAAATGCGTTGATGAGCTTATACACACACTTTCATCATACGCTGATAACAACGTGGATGTCAATGTTCGTCCTTTGTACACTAGAATGAGCATGGATGCAGTGCGTAAGTAGAAGAGCACAGGAATATTAATAATACAGATAAATCTTTAAGTTCGTTGTGGCTTTTCATTCGAAACAAACGTACAACAAGACTCCAATAATCCATATTTGACAAAGTTCACCGAAACTTTGGCTATCGACAATCGAAAACTACTGTTTGTCAAAGTGGCCAGTGTACTACCGACACTATGCGGCTTTGTTCTTCGAATTGTTCTAGCTTTCAATGCATTGCTATTCAAGTTGAACAAAACATTTTCATTTGTTCATTTTCCCGAGTTGCCCAATCTCTGGCTGATGGCACGTGCTGGTGAACATGTTTTACATGCTCGACGCGATGTTAACACAAATGGTCGTGTTGATCTTCTTCATCTTATGCTCGATGCAGCCACCGATCGGATTGTTTCGGTAAGAAAGGAGAGAAGATGATGTTTTCAAACTATTTGATTTCGGACAAGTCGATAATTGTTCTTCTTGTCGATAGGATGAAAAAGTGCAACGTGATGAGAACATCGAAGCATCATTGACACCACGACTTACCAATGTCAACAAGTTGACATACGATGAAATCATAGGCAATATATTTCTATTTCTAGTTGCCGGTACAGAGACAACATCAACCACGCTTGCTTTTTGCACATATGTGTTGGCTACACATCCTGATGTACAGCAAAAATTACAAGATGAAATTGATGCAAATGTTGGCGATAGTGCTCAGTTACCGACATACGAAATAGTCAACAATTTGGAATATTTAGATATGTTCATCAAAGAAGTCAATCGAATGTTTCCGATAGTACCGCTCGTCATTAATAGGCTCTGCATTCGAGACACCACAATCGGTCAATATACAATAAAAGAGGGTAAGAAGTTTTAGCCATATAGAAGCTAGAGTTCTAGACACAGTAAGTTACCTAAGCAAATCGTTGTTTTATCAAAACTTTTGCAGGGACAATCGTGCAAGCCGATGTCTACAGCATCCACTATGATGCTGATCTCTGGGGTCCTGTTGATCCATATAAGTTTCATCCTGAACGGCATGCGGTCAAACGACATCCACTAGCTTACTTACCTTTCGGTGCTGGACCACGCAATTGTGTCGGTATGCGGTTTGCTCTGCTAGAATTAAAGATGGCCTGTGTCCAACTTCTAAAAAAATTTACAGTTTTGAAAAGTGACAAGCTCGAAAACACTTTTCGCATCGTCGAACTGACAACGATCTTACCAGAAAGTGTATGGATCAAGCTTAAACATCGTACAAAACCTAATTGATTCGTAAAAATAAGCTCAAACTTAGAACTCTTTAATTTATGCTTAATATGTGAGAGAGAATAAAAGTATTTTGGAACTGACAAACAGATCGTGAGCACGGCTCGTTTTATGGTTCGAGAGCGATCAGTATATATCAGAAAAGGACGTGCATGAGCAAATAGTGCACGCTTGGTGACATCGCCGCCAATTTCCATATTGGATATTGCATCGAGGGATTGTCACATCATGTTGACAAGTATAATTGACGATCACCAATAAGGTTGGTCAAGGAGCAAGGGAACTAAATATTGTAAATGAGAAAATTGTCATTTAAATGTTTCTAACGATAGAATGTACAGTCATCATCAATCTGTTCTGCGTTTGTTTCACACTAGTTCGTCTTGATTCTAGAGAAAAAGTCTTCGTGGTATATCTATATATACAACTAATACCTAATACCCATTCATTACTTTGTACAATATGAGTCAATTTGAAATGAACAAGTGGTTCATCAGATGAATTGTTAAAGAATTTCGTTACTTGAACTTCATCAATAAATATTGGAAATAATTTATTATTTGCTTCTACAATAACATTTGAATCCAAAGACCATTCTTTCAAATCGTTATTAATAACTAATGTTATTGGAATAGGATTGTCACACATTTCAATGATATGATGTTGATCGTTCTCTAATATAGTACGACCAACAACAAATGGCCATAAAGAAAGAGTTCGACTAAGTGCATCTTTAAGTTGATCAATATTTATTTCCGATGGATAAACAAATACATTATTAATACGTCCTAAGATCCATAGATCCATAGCAGCAAGTTCAATACGACGATTATTTCCTGTTGGTGTTGAAGATGATACCATAAAAGATGATGTCATATTTTCATCTAGAAGTTCGATTCGAGATAATTTTCTACTTATATAAACGAGGGAAAAAATGAGACTGTGTAATTGCATAAGAAAATGACGATATTGACGCAATTCATTAGATACTTTCGAAATAGCATATTATTCTTTTATTGCAGTGATGATGTCGTTTTACTTTTGACCTCGAATATCATACTATTAATCGTTTACACTAAAGACAACTGATATTGCAAGATGCCAATGAAATAAATGTGATAAAGAGGACGCAGTCTATCAATGCTAGAAAATGTGATTTTGTTTTTTTTTTCTTAATAATGTTCTCGAATTTGATGATAAGATATATTCAAGATTCGTATATAGAATTTTCCAATAGTTGAGTTCATTAGATAATCTATCCGTATTTCTAGCAGCTATATAAGAAATATTTATTGTGATGTGATGATTATGTATAGCTGCAAAAAATTGATGATAGATATTTCTAATGTTTTTTGTATGATACATCCATAAATTACTAACTAATTGAATAGTTTGCATAGAAATTATACATTTAACGGAAGATCGACTAAAAAAATGTGATTGTATGACTTGATTGTATTCGAAATTTATTAAGTGATATGTGAAGAATTTCATTGGAATCTGAAGTAATATTAATCTTCCGATCATATGAACACAAGTTCTTTTTGTAATACAAAAAAAATACAGTTGTGTACAAACAAAAGTTCTTCAGATGAAATGAAGTTTCCTTGAAAAAAAAGAGGCAAGGCTATTTCAGAAAAAAATATTCTTACATACAAATTAAAATGTTTTATCGTAGAATGGTGTTCTCAATATGTTGAGTATCTAAGTTAACGACATATCATCATTAATAGACACACATTTGACAATTGCGGTCATTTTTAACTACATTCGAACAATTCTCATAATTATTGATTTATATAGTAGCAAGAAGGGCGTAGATGTGTGTGTCTTCTCTTTATCAACACCTTCATAAATATTCTTTTGATGAAGAATTCGTTTTCTTAATCGACCAACTTCTGTTTTATTCATTGGTTTCGAGAAAAGAATATGAATTGTTGCTCTAAAACAATCCAGCAATATGAGGTCATGAGGCAATGCTGTACATGTTAGTATTTCGTTTGATTTTGATGTAACCATAATCACTCAATCAACGTCCAAGGAATTTTTCACTTTTCAATAATCAATTCCACTTTCCGTGCCATAACCAACGAGGACCAATGCATGATTTATATTTTCATGAATTGGACATCCTGAAACATCAAGGATACCCGATGCATAATAGTCGAATTTCATCGATACTTCGCGGAAAATCGTTTCATTTCCTTCTCGTTTGCCAGTTTGATTAGATAGAAGTGTCTGGTGCATCTTTCCTCAAAGAAGTAGTCTTCGGCATCAGTAAAAAGTTTTTGATTTGCGAAAAAAACTACACTTCTTCATGGTCATTTTGTTGAAAAAAAACATACAAAACCTAAAACAAAAAATTTATTACGATCGATAGAGGAAAGTTCGTTTCTATTGGCCGGGAAGAAATCTCTACCGAACTGGGTTAGATATTTGCTGTTACTGGTAACGCCTCTGATAAGATTGATGATGTCTTATTCACTGAAACTATTGTTATTATCGTTACGATTGTTGTTATTGTTACTGTATGAGAAATGGTTGGCATCATTGTTATAGTAACTGATAATTTAAGCTTGAAAACAGTAGTTACCAGAATAGTTTCCGGAACTATCGCAGCCATAACTACAATGATCAATGAAATCATAATTATTAAAATAATACGATCTTATTGGAAATACTGAAGAATTTCATTGAATAATTGCACTTATTCGTTTGCAACTGGTTTTGTCGTCTAGTGAGCAAAATATACGACAACTAGTGATAAATAAAATCAATTTTTTAAGTGACCGTTCACCATCCCATCAAATATGATCATTGTCTCAAAAATGTTGACTTCTATATTTTTTGATTGTAAACAAAAAAATATGATACAGTTTCGTTTAGCAGTAAATTCACTAGCGAATGGTATATAAATTAATTTTAACATTGGGTAAATATGCTTTCAAAAACAAGCAACTCTACTCTCGTACGATTATCCCTAAAGTTCACCAGGAAACATAAAGGATGTTCCATAATAACTGAGTCAATCAAAAAATCACAAATTATTCAGAAAATTTTCTTTTGTATCAAACTTTGTAGAACTTTTTTCGGCGCTAGTACATTTCGTCGCACGACACTTCGTCGCGTTCACTTCGTCGCAATCATTTCGTCGCACGGTCACTTCGTCGCATAACATTTTGTCGCGTTCTGTTCGTCGCAAAAAAAAATTTCTTTCGTTCTGTTCGTCGCAGAAAAAAAAATTCTTTCGTTCTGTCAGTCGCAGAGAAATTTCTTTCGTTGTGCTCGTCACTATCTATTCGTCGCATCACTCTTAATTAATTTTCTTTTCAAAAATGTGAAATTGATCATTTAATTCACCTTTATTTTGTGTATTTTACATAACATAATGATGAACAAATTCAGAACAAAAAAAAGAAAAAGAAAAAGAAAAAAAAGAAAGAAAAAAACAAAAAAAAAACAAAAGAAAAAAAAGAAAGGAAAAAAGTAACCTAAAGAAAACAAAATAATTTTAAGAAAAACATTACCTAAAGATTAATGTTGGCTGCCATATTTGTTAAGAATTGATCCAGTTGAGATGAGTCGAATGCATTGACCAGCCGAGTAATTCGTTCGTCGACTCGTCGATAGCAGGCCTTCTTCATCTTAATATCATGACCTTGGAGAATCTTCCCCATGTCCACTTCGAATTTCGATTGTTCACAACGAATTTTCTCTGCCAATTTCACGATATTTGGATGATTGATTGCGACGCGGTTCGCAAATGCATTGTGCCAGCCTTCCACCGAATTGTTTGAACGAGGTACAGCAGCGACGACACGACCATGCATATTCCATAATTTGTGATCAAATTGAGGCTTCTTTCGACCAGTTTCTAAGAAAGTCGATTATATTTCGTATTTCTTAAGAATGAAGAAAAAAAATTACCTCTTCTTTTTGGTTCACCAATCCATGTTTTTTCAAAATAATCAAGTAAATCATCGGCGTCATCGTCAAATTGATTGGCAATTAAGTCAAAGCCAGTTGTAATTTCATCTACTGGAACAAAGGCAAGAGCAATCAATTTTTTTACATTTAAACGAAAGTATTCATCTTCTCTATATTTTGTTACCAATCCTTTTCCTTGAACTTGCCGCTATATCGCTTGCGAAAAATGAAAGAAACATCCTATAACAAACATTTTGATTACTTGTTTTTTGACAATATTACAAAATACCTTTATGTAAAACGTTTGGCAACATTTCCTCTAACGGATTTGATTGTACCAGTTTCAAAATCAGTCATAATTGATTCAGGTTGAAAATTGTCTTGTACTAATACTTTTTCGAAGAGTGAATTGTAATCTTGAGCACTTTTGCCAATTAATAATCCATAGACGAGAGGGATAATTGCATTAGTCATCATCGCGTGTAACGTGAATAATGGATAATAATCATCAGGACACACCTACGTCAAAGAAAATTAGAAAAAAAAAGATATAAACTTTTAATTGATAGCTTACTTTGAATGTTTCATCAGCGAACCAATGTTTATTTTGCTTCAGAATCGATAAATTTGTTTTTGTTGTAAAGATAATTAAATTTTTGTCTTCGTGCAAGATGAAGTCTTCATCGCGATATGTCTTTCTTAATTTTTCTGGTAAACAACCATCGGCATCGACTGTTTCAACAGTACGCTGTCGTCGAATCAGTAGCATAAGTGCTTCATTTTTTGGAAGTTCACCAGCAGCACTCAACGGATACGTACGCAAAGCAGAATGAATAATGGAGCTGGTTGATTCATCTGTTGTTACGGCACGAGCTTTAATTTCATTTTTTAATTGAATAGCAGGCACACGATCAGGTTGAGGAGCATGACCGTGGGCTGTTGGTTGTGAGAGAAATACGTCCATAGATAAATTGGTATGACATCGAGCTTAATAGATCAATAATTTTTGTTTTAATTGACCGACAGTAAATGTTAACTTACCTTTACAATCTCGATTCTGACAACGAAAGATCAATTTCGTCGATGTTGTATGTTCTACAGTGTAGATGTAACCTTCGTGATGAATCATTGGTTTTCCTTTTACAGAAAGAAGTTTTTCGATTTGAGACATTTTGATTAAAAAGTAGTTCGCAGTGAGAGTTGATATTGAAAAATGAAATGTATTTTTTTTTCTGGCTTCATATTTAAGAATATTATTTTATTATTTATCTTTAGCCTGGATTATGTTAAAATTGATTAACCGATTAACAAATCTAATTATTCATCGTTCACTTTAGACCCGTTGCGATTATATATGAGTGTTCGTTTTGATCCGCTTTCTCAATTAGAGTTATTCTTGTTGGAATTATCATTTGTCTATTTTAATTGTACATATTTCATAAAATTTTTCATTTATTTTATTTCAATTGGTTGTACAAAAAAAATTCATTAATTAAGTGAGATACAACAAGTAGAAAGGAAGAGAAAGAGAGTAATTACTCTGCGACGAACAGAACGAAAGAATTTTTTTTTCTGCGATGAACAGAACGAAAGAATATTTTTCTGCGACGAACAGAACGCGACAAAATGTTATGCGACGAAGTGATCGTGCGACGAAATGATTGCGACGAAGTGAACGCGACGAAGTGAACGGTCACCCTTTTTTCGCTGATCATTATAGTAAAAAAAAAAACTTTTCGAATTTCATTGAGAAATGACGATGTTATAGACAAAATACTAAACACTATAAAATGTAAGTAAAAGTCGATTCGATTGGACATTGTATACGATATTCCTATCAAAAAAAAATCTGACACCTTCTATTTTTACGATAAATATTTTGACTATAACATTATCATTTCTCAATTAACAGCGAAAAAAGCTCTACAAAGTTTGATACGAAAGAAAATTTTCTGAATAATTTGTGAGTTTTTAGTTGACTACCCATGGAACTACCTTGCAATATTTTCCTCGTAAAACAAAATATTGAAAAATTATTTTAGATCTTCATTAGATATACATGTGATAAAAATTTCAGTCCTGTACTTCAAGAAAAAGTATGAAAAATATCATTAACAATTTATTCTCAGTTGTTATGGGACACCTTTTATGATAAGATGCCATATGTTTCTTTTCACTTTGTTTTACTTCGATTTGTTCTTCGGGATTATATAATAATATCTTTCTCATTTGGTAGAATTATTGTATATGATAACAGTTTATTTTTTTTTTCTTAGGTCTTATTCGTTAAAGTCTTCATGGTCGTGGAGTTATCAATGAATCATCTCATGTATTCAATGTTTTAACAAATGCAGAAGATGCCGTAAGATTTAGGTAGGGGCGGTGACGGCCACCGCCATAAAAGAAGGGGGACGGTTTCTCTGTGTTAACTGAAAAATTTTTTTCACAGTTTTATTACATTAAATTTTCTAAATATATATTGCCTAATTTATTAACATTTAAGTATGAACAATAGATTCACATTAATACAGCCATGAAAGTCTATTGATTTAACAAAATTTAACTCTAGATATACATACATTGATATGCCACCGGCTTTGTATTAATTATTTTCACACTTAAATTTAGGCAAATTCAAGTTTACGATGAATTTAAATCTTAAACTTGTTCCGATGCAAATAGAATGAATCATAGTACTAGAAAAACTAAAAATCAAAGTGAAGAATGTATTCAGTATATGTAGCAAAAAGAATAGCAAAAAAATAGGTGTAGCTTGGAACGTTTATCACAAAACTAAGATCTTCCGATAATTAAAAAACTATTAGTATTAGAATTTAAAAATGACATTTTACTTTTTCTTAAGAACAAGTTCCAAGGCGATGCGACTTTATTTCTCATTTTTAACTTTCACACAACAAGAACACAAATGTTGCCGAACGACATTGATAGTGACTTGGCTATTTCAATTTGAATTTCAAGAAATTTTAACTGTTAACATGATCAAACCACGATCGTGCGGCTGTCTCTGCTCTGCGCGTGCAGTGCACATCTCTAGCGCCTACCGTGATTCTCATTTTCAAGTAGTGATCGAAATTCTTCATTTTTTTGTTTCTATTCAATTGTGAGATTACAATATGTTTCAATCTGATTGACGATTTTTTTTTCTTTCGAACAACTCATTAAAAAAAAGGCTTCTTTTTTATTTCAATTTTTTTTCATCTGTGCATTTCGAAATCTCATTATATTTTGCATCCACTCATTTGAAATGCGTTCATAGTGGAAGACAGACAGATCAAAAAGTTTTGTATCATGTCATCAAAAAAACACAAACCACCAAAAGTGATACTCATCACTAGACATCCAATTCAGGTATGTATGCATTGAAAAGTACCAATCTACATGATAATAAGGCTGTATTTTAATAGAAAAGAAAAGTATCTTCACGCGCCAAAACAACGAAACATTCATCTATACAAGTGCAACGGATCAATTCATCGATGCGCCTTTCACGAAGGAATATTTCATCATTGAAAGATCAGAACCAGGCATTAAGTCCATCGAGTAATGGCGAAAGATCCGTTGAAGGAACGAGCCAATTAGACATGACATTGGCATCATTTAAAGATTCATCATTCAACGAAACATTATGGAATGGTCAAAGTTACATATCATTGCCATCATCTCATGTGAAAAAAGTAAGTCAAAAAATAAACTATAAAAATAACGCAAGTCAAATGTCCAAATTTGCTGAAAACAGCAGCATACTTAACAAAGTAAAAGATTTTCAATGAACTTCATACCTGTTTTTGGTCTGAGTTAATGGGTAAGGTGAAAATCATTTGAAAAAATTTCATTTCAGTCTTCAGATTGACTAAAATTTAAAACATAATCTCGCTACTTTTATCGAACATAGCATTGGAGTATGGTTATCTTTACATTAAGTTTTAACAGAAAAGTTCTTGAATGATTTTATAATTAAAATTTTCCATTGAATGAGTCTTCTCACCACCATCGACTTCACAACTTAATGACTAGCTAGATATTTATTTTAACGAAAAGAAAAAGAATTCGAATAAGTGCATCACATTAGATTCTCATTGATTGCAATAAACAATGAAAATTTTTTGGAGTGGTTTCTAGGCATCTTTCTCATCTATGAATAAACATGAAACAATTGATTTCACAACTAAAATGTTCATAAAATAGAGCAACAAAAAAAAAATAAACTTTAAAATTCGGCTAATTAATATGTCATTGAGTTAAAAGCGTCAAAGAATATTTGAAGACTGGAATTCATGCGTTATTTCTTTATATTTCAGTATAATATGTTTCAGTGTTTCACCTGAATATGACAAAAAATATTTTTCAATCAAGATATCGATCGAGTCGCGATTCTAATACTGAGAAAATCCAATTGTTTTCTAACTAAATGTATTGTCCACTATAGGGATGTTTTTTAATGCTGAATCCACTCTCCGAATAGTTCTACAGTTTGTAACTACAAACAGTTCGTACATACACAGTTTTAAAGGCTTTTCTTTATATGCTGTGTTAGTTGAGAAACCTTATGATCACTCTGATTTTATCTCATTATTTTTCTTTCTTACTTGTTCTCATATGTAATGCATCGATTGACGACGGATGTGAATGTGGACAGAAGTTTTTGTCCGTGTTCGCATGGATGAAGAGAAGACCCATACTCACAGTAACATTCTATCTAGTATTCATAACTAAGCGATATTGCATTGTTGACTACAGAAAATTCTCATGATATCCGTACAACTACTGAATAGTTCCCAAATGTTAGAATTTCACAAGTCTGAAAGAATTCTAATGCAGTATTTGAAAAACTGTAGGCAGACTCCCGATGACACTGTTCAATCGGTGATGACATTTTTGCTCCTTGTTCTGGTGTATTTTCTGTTGTTCGATTCTAGGAGTATCAAATATCACGGCAAGATCTCTTATCATCGGTTTCATTTAAAAACAAAGTTGCACCATTAAACAAAGACACCAACAAACGAAGTAGTCCAACTGATAATTTTGTCCAAAACGACTACCAATTTGCTGATTTTGCTCCACAAGGCAATGGTGACAAAGAAAAAAACAGAAATAGATCCGTACGGTAAACTATTTCCTTTATGCTTATATTTAATTTTGACTTTGATGATTAATAATTCAGAAAAAGTAAGAAATTTCATATGACGCGATGCTGTTGTTACATTCTGATGGGTGCTATTTTGGCCTTGATCTTGCTTGTAGCACTTGGAGTGGCTATTGGGCTCATTGGTATGTACCTAAATAAATAATATATGACCAAAAGCGGTCTTACGCTGAAGGGAGATTCTGACAACTTTCGTTCCAAAATATTGCTTCCGAGAAACCACCGAAAATGCAGGATTTCAATTTTTTCACGCAGGAAAAAGCTAGAAAGCTTCATTTTTGCCCAGTCTAGTGCTCATTCTAACCACCAGAGTCTATCGCTTTAACATCAATTAATGAGACATAAATCTTTATTTAAAAATTTCAAAAATTAAGTATATCAATCAATGATCACAAAATTTTATAATTTGAAACACAACCGCTACATGATATTTGTGAAACCCGTTCTATGCTTGTTGTTACATGAATCGATCATGTAATGAGCCAAACCTCGTATTATATTTTCATTTAATGTTCTCTATTGGATGCTTTGAAAATCTTCACTTTTATTTTTAAAATTAAATAGTGAGAGAATTCGAATACAGATCAATTCATGTTTTAGTACCTGTAAATTTGAAGTTTTCTCATGAGAACCAACAGAAAGCCAATTCTATTGACGATAATACAATGGTTTTTGTATTAATAAGACAGCAGTAGCAGATTAATCTATTAAAAGTTTGACAATTATATCAGCTGAATGATTATTTTGAATGTTTAATTTGTTATTGCTATACTATGATCCTATTGAAATTTCAATGTTTATTTGAATTTTTTCGCAAGACAGCTCAGAAGGAGAGTAACTAACGAGATATGGCCTTGTTCGTTAACTATACAACCAAAAAGACTAATGACTACTTCAAACTCGGCTATAAGTACTTTTAAGTAGAAATATATGACAAATAATTATAAAAAGGTTGTTAACATAGGCACTTTGAAGCCTAAATGTGGAATGCACATGTCTTCCTTAGCTTCATTATACTAATGTAAAATGTGTAAAATATCGTAGCTTTTTCCAACGATAGTCTATTATTAGCAAACGCTTCATCTTTTTTATTTCTGCATTTCGAACTCACTATTTTCTTGTAAAATATATGTGAGCTCCACTAAATATTGCTATGAAATCTCTAACGAAAACACTAATTACAATTACTACAGTGACAACAACAACCACGAAAATGATTACGACCACAACCACGATCACAACATCGACTACGGCAACCACTTCGACCACGACAACAACTTCGACCACATCGACATCTTCGACCACGCCAACATCTTCAACCACATCAACATCTTCGACCACATCAACATCTTCGACTACATCAACAACCGTGACAACGACAACAACCACCGCAGGTAAAAATGTCCGAGGAAAGTAATTCATGAAAGACTTTTCGAGCTAGTACAGTAAGCGAATTTAAAATCCTAACAAAAACAAATGTCCTATCAGCCTCAAATTATGATTCTTCTCTATCAAAAAATACAGTACTTTTTATAGCTAAGTAGCCTTATATTTCTGCATAGATTCATTCTTTTGTAAAACATTGTAGAGAAAATTTATTATGATCAGCAAGATAAAACTATGCCTTCTGAATAGCGAGAAAAAAATCTGAATAGATTTCCGATGTCGTTAGTAGAAGGTGACGTTCACTGAGTATCGATTTATTTGACCCTAAATTCTGACGACATAAACATCTAGATTTAGTCGCATATAATTACAAAGATACATAGCAGCAAACAGCAGATAAAACTGATATGATGAATATTCCCTCAACCAACGGCAAAACAATATGAAATTATGTATTCTTAACACAAACCATACTCATACTCCAACTCAAATCAATCTATTTTTTTCGACTAGACTTTTTAAGAATTCGATAATTTTATAGCGGAAATAGCTCGACTTGTTTGCATTTTGACGTAAATTGAGCACAGATTATTTTGGCCTTTCTCCCTTAGAAAATCGAATTTTTCAAAAAAATATCGAAGTTGAGTTTTTATCGCAGAAAGATGCAGCGAAGCTTCCTCTTTCAGAATATGTATAGCTTTTTAGAAAATGAACAGATTTTCAAAGACTTACCACATGAAACTTGGAATCTACTATCATATTTTCGGAGAAATTTTCGTGGTTTTTAAAGTTTTTCAGTTCTGGAAAAACTGTGTTGCTACTTGCATTATCATTGAATAGAATGTTTTTATATTAATCAGCATGTCAGATGACGTTAGTTACTTTCATCTATTACGTACTTTAAAACTGTCCACTGAAATATATTAAAAATATACCATTGTACTATGACTTGTTCTGGATTTGAACGAAAAAATCCATTTCTAAAACTTTTTTAGCATTTTTCTCAAAACACGGTTTCTAGACAGAAAAATTGAAATAACTCCTTCCTGGCTCAGGGTATAATCGATGTTTTTTTTTATTTTTCCTGAACTGAGAAAAGTCGGACTTACTATCGATCGACTCACCTTTTTAATGCTTGTTTTGAATATCATGTCTATTGAAATGCTCATAAAAAATGAATAGAAGGGAGTTTGAAAATTCCGTCCGATGAAAAGTTGCGTACAGGCGTTAGCTTTTGTTTGAAACCAGCTTAAGCTCTGTACTCCTTATAACGACGGAGTTATTTTGATTTTTCTGAAAGCTAGGAAAACAAGCCGAAAGTCCTGTTTTGCAAAGTATATTTGGCTGAAATTTTTACCACAAGCGTTTCTCACTAGGACCAATCGTTTCTGAAAATTTCAGCACAAACGGTCCATTCTAAGTGGGAAATCAATTCTGAAGGGAAGGATCCCTTAAGAAATCTTGTACAAATTGACGCGTCAAACATCGATCTTTCGAAATATGAAAATCGGAGAACCATATCCTGTACTCAACGAATGTTATTCCAAAAATAGCAATCTGTCTTAAATTTTGAAACAGATTTAAACAGAAAAAAATTGTTCAAGCATCATCTTAAAACCTTCAAGTAGTTGTTACAATGTTGGAAGCACGTCAGAATGATTTAATGAATGAAGTCTAATATTGTGCAACTATTTTGTGAATACGTTGAGAACGAATTCTTCATTTGTAGAGTTGGAGTACGAAGTTAGATGAGATCGTGAGAATGAGGGTGAATTCGTAAACCGATAACGAGAAACTCTAACATAGAATAAAGATCATCTTCATTAGCAAATTTATTTCTGCCTTAAATAAATAAATTACAGTTGAAATGATGATTGGTTTTTTTATGCATGTTATAATAATTGCATAATTTTCTTTTCTTTTAGTTCAAGCTCTCTCACTGCTTGCCACAGTCACTGCGTCCAATTTCTTTAGTGGTGCCGGTTCAAACACTTCTCAAAGTGACGCTCTTGTTGACCGTTCCCAAAGTGGGGCGTTTAGCTCCGGTCTCTTTGCTCCTCAATATGTACAGCTCGAACTTCCGGGAGCGTACAGTATTTCCAGTGTATGTTTGAGAGTCGGTCAATATCCCGATGGTGTTACACAACACGAACTCTCTGTTGGTGCTACTGTGAGCTCTTTGCAAGTAGTCAGTAATTTAACCGGTTACACATACAACACTCAATGGCTCAACATTACATTTAATCCATGGTTGAGTGGGATAAGTTTTCTACGCGTCACCACTGTATCTAGTCCATCATGGGTGGCCTGGTTTAAGTTCCTTGTTTATGGAGTTTGACAATGTATACACAAAAAATGTACAAGACGTAATTCATGGTTGAGAGTGTGAGTGGATGTAGGTGCGCCTGTACGCGTGGACAGGATGTGGGTATGTGTGAAGAATGAATAGCGTTCATATCTCACATCCACATCTTTTCACAACCGATGCGATTGTTGCAAAGGCATGACAAAACTCTGCTATTGCATACATACCTTTTTTTTTCTTCCTTGCAGTTCCTATTTGCAACATCATCTTTTTAGCGATAAAAAAATCACTTTTGATAAGAAAAAAAAACCAGGATAATACATGTTTTACATAGTGGTGTGAGTTTGGATCTCGATGAGTTTCTGAATGTTGATGTGGCCGTGAGCGCCTCCTACTGAACCACGAACACATGCAAATCGACACCAACACACCCTGGATTTGTTCTTCAATA
>CAJNOL010002810.1:19556-31223 GCA_905250125.1 Rotaria sordida | reverse complement strand
ATTGTCTGTCTCTTGCATAGAAACACGGTACGAATATATATCCATAGGGAAAGAAAATAGTTAAGAATGATTAGAATATTTATAGGATTCGTTTTATTGACATTAATATTTGTAAATACTAGGATTATAATTATATTCTATAATTGAATAAGAGAATTATTATCAATACACAAACATTTACTTTTTACGACGACTAGGAAGTTTTCATACGAATTTTGATTAGAATTAATCTGCACGATGAAATAGAAAAGTAGAAATAAAGTTATTCAAAGAATATTTCCTGATGAAAAGGATCTGATCACAAAAAATATAATAGAAAATTGTTTTTTTAAATAAGATAAAGTAACATAATTTAATGTGTTAAATAACAGTTGTTCATCATTTGTTCAATTTTCATCAAGGAAACGAGAGTATTCTGTAACTACTTATCTAAATTTTACTTAAAATTTTCTGTTTCAGATGAGTAAATTCGTTGCGTATATAAGGATAGATATTGAACGAAACAAGGTTCAAAGAAAAAAGTTCTAATAAGTTTATTCTTTCAATAAGACTGAGAGAGAGAGAGAGACAAGTGTAATTAGTAGGAAATGTGAACATGTCACAATATGTGAGAGTGATTTCAAAAAAAAAACACACACACACAAGAAAGATTTGATGATGAGAATTAATGTTTTATATTTCTAATTTCAATATAGGTAGATCATCTCTAGTTAACATTTTTCAAAATCAAATTGTGACACTAAATATTAACGGGAAAGTAGATCTACTACTAGATCATTTGGAAATCAATCGACAAGCAGAAATCTTTATGAATATATTAATTATGTGTAATAAACTTTGTCATTTCAAATGTTATACATCAGTACCTATTGGGACAGCGTATATATCATTTGGTATACAATCTCCAATGTTTTCATCGTCGACTCTTGTAGAATTACATATAGTTGTCTACCGTTTTGATGAATGTCTTTTTCTACTCGATGGTCGTTTCAATCAACTACGTATATTATTTGTTACAACATTTCATATTCTTTCTCTTCAAAGATCAATTATCAACAAGGTAAATTCTTATGATAGAAGAGACTATTTTGAAAATCGATGTGAATTTGTCTACGAAATAGTCATATAAATTCGTGTTCTAGGAAAGACTACCAAATTTCAAACATGTTTCCTTGACATGCAAGAGTGTAATATGTGTTTATGATGAAGTTATTGTGCCACATTTACAACGAATGATTAATCTGGAAAAGTTGGCTTTATATTTTGTGGCTGATTGTGACGAAATGTTTATAGATGGAAATAATTTGCAGAAGAATATCATAAGTCATATGTCTCGTTTGAATCATTTTATATTTAATATTCAATCAATGGTTACCTATGACAAACTAAATTATTTTCCATCAAATGAACATATTCATCATACATTTACAAATTTCAAAGACAATCAAGTTATTTCTTGTGTTGATTATTTTCCAAAATCAAAATATGGTCAATGTCATAGTTACTCATGTCCATATACATTAACAGATTATGAAAATATAACTAATAATTTTCCAGGTGGATTATTAAATACTGTTCAAGAAATCGATTTATTTGACGAACGTCCTTTTGAACATGAATTTTTCATTAAAATTTGTCAATCATTTCCTTTTCTTAAAGAATTAACGATAATTAATTCCGAGCAACAAAAGTCAAATAATGAAAATCAAATATATTCAATTATTAATTATACTCATCTGACTAAACTTCATCTTCTGCATGTTCATGATGATTATGCTGAACAATTTTTACTTGATACAAAAACATATCTACACAATTATATTCAATTGTCAATTCATTATGATCAATTACAACGCGTAACACAAAATTTCACAAGAAATACAACACGATATAATTCTTCAAAAGTAAAACAACTTTATCTTTATGATTTAGAACAATTACCTGAACAATATAAACATTACTTTCCTTATCTTAAATAACTTAAATAAATATGATTGTTTTTTATATAATATGAAAACTCTGACAAATATAACAAGGTTAACTTACGTAGATTGAAAAAAAATAATGAATATAGAAGTGCTGCAAAAGAATAATTGCCTTAAGAACGAGTCAATAGAGGTGTGTGCACGAGAGATCAGAATATTTTCTTCATCCATACACATCTCTATCACTAATAAAATCATTTAACTTTTTCAAGATTTTAATCAATGTTATGTGTTCAATTAGTCAAATAATTATTTTGTTTACTCGATTCTACTTATATTTAAACCATTCTTTGATCATTATTTATTAACAATCGGTATTTCAATAGTCTAGATAAATATATTATTCATCTTTCGTTATTGACCAGACAACATCGAATTTTATTTGGTAGTTAAAGAAAAATAAATAGATGATGATAAAACACAATAGATAATAAATTTTAGTATTGTTGACGTTGTTTTTTTATTTCGTTTAACATTCATGATTGGTTAGGATCTTGATTCGTTCTTCATCACTAGGAATATTCGATCATTTGATGTTTGACGAAAATGAATTGAGATTATGATAAACATGTAAAAATGTTTCCTAGAAAATAAAATAATTCAAGAGAAACGAGAGAAAGAGAGAAGAAATATAAATATAAGACATAATACAAATAAGATGTAACGAAGCAGAATTGTTTCAATGAAATATTTTTTTTCTAATCTATTGCTAATCTTTAGCAAGATTAGCTCGAATAGAATTATTCTCTTTCTCGTAGAGAAGAGTCCAGTAAACATAAATTGTCTGATTGCTTGCTTGCTTGATTGCTTGTGTGTCCGCACCTTACTGATTGGTCGAATAACGATCTCGACACAAAAAGGGTTCTTTCAAATAAAACTGAACCAAAGGTAATCGAGGTCGAGGAACTCGAATCTGAGATCAGTTTTTTGAAATTTTTTTTCTGAATCATTTTTTTACACAAAGGATCACTTTTTTACGAAAAAAATTTTTTTTTATAAGGGTTGACCGAAGGGTAATCGAGGTCGAGGAATTCGAATCTGAGGTCAGTTTTTTGAAATTTTTTGTGAATCATTTTTTTTACACAAAGGACCACTTTTTTACGAAAAAAAAAATCTTTTTTATAAGGGTTGACCGAAGGGTAATCGGGGTCGGGGAATTCGAATCTGAGGTCAGTTTTTTGAAACCCTTTTGTGGATAATTTTTTTAGACAAAGGACCACTTTTTTACTAAAAAAATTTTTTTATAAAGTTTGATCAAAGGTAATCGAGGTCAAGGAAGTCGAATCTAACGTCAGTTTTTGAAATTTTTTTGTAGGTAAGTCTTTTTAGGCAAAGGACCACTTTTTTACTAAAAAAAGTTTCTGTTTCTCGTAGAAAAGAGTCTAGCAAGAATAAATTGTTTGCTTGCTTGCTTGCTTGTGTGTCCGCACTTCACTGATTGATCCAAGAATAATGTGAAAACAAAAGGGATTATTTTCCTTAAATCGTGACCAAAGGTAATCGAGGTGGGGAGTTCAAATCTGAGGTTAGTTTTAATTAATTATTAATTATTAAGATTTTCTGAAAAACTTGAAGAAAAGTAATTGAGGGCGGGGAATGCGAATCCGAGGTCGGTTTTTATTAATTATTTATTAATTAGTTCTCACAAGTCAGATCTTCTAGTGTTCAGAAAGTTGAACTCAAATGTCTAGATAAATTTGACAGAAAAACACAGCGAAAATGTGCTCATTTCACTTTTTGAAATGGTGTAAATGAATAATTTGCTAAGAGTTCAGAAACACCATTTCTACGAGAAAGAGCTGAGCGAGGCGGCAGACGAGCGTTACTTGTAAATAATAAGAATACTATAGGGTATAATTAATAATAATAAAAAGTATTATTTGAATAAGAATTATTCGAATTAATTGACGATCAGCAAATTATTGATCAAGAAGTCTTGTCAAGTGAATATAACGATAATTTAAATATCTGAATATAATCATTATCAACGGTAGAATTCTATAATAAGATCAATAGAGTATATCGAAAGATATGCATTAAATATAGTGTTAGTAATCACACACATATTTTTGCTGTGATTGGTAAATTATTAAAGAAGAAATAATCAGAAATCGTATGAAGACACCACACAATAATGACAACAAACAAAATTTCATAAGCCCATTTTATTTGACTACAATGGTGACGATGAATATTTTGCGAAGTAACTATATTGAGGATGTTCCAAAAATCATACTACACTCCAAAAACTCTCGATTTCTCCGACATATTTTGCGTGTCCTCTCATTTGCGAACATAAAATCGAAATAAAAAATCTGTTAAATTCAATTTCAGCTTTTTTTTTAAATTTAATTTATTCAAATTTAAAATAATCTTAAGTTCGAAATTTTCGTTTTTCAAATTTCAAAACAAATTAAAATTTCAATTATATTTTTAAACTTGTTGAAATTTATAGGGTTCGCTAAGAACTGAGTTTCATTATTTCAATTTAACGATCTGCAATTTGTAGAGTGCGCTAAACTACAATACAACGTCGCAAATATAACCTGTCATGCAGATCAGTTACGACATGGACTTGATGAACAAGCTAAAAGAAAATATAGACGAATTTCAATGAATCGATTTGTTTAAATATTTACGATTAAATTGTCCATTGACAATTGTAATCGTCCATAAGATAGTGAAAATAAAAGAACAAAATTCGTAATGCATTTGAAGATATTATCAAATTTGATTTAGAAAAAAAAACACGCTTATATTTATATCAAAACTAAATAAAAACTATATTAAGAGCAATATAACGGATGCGGCAGAATAAATGGCCCTCTCAGTATTTTAACTAGAACATTTCTTCTTTTTGTCCTTTAGAGCTGATTGTTTTTCCAAAAGATACGCCTTTAAATTCTCTACAAAATCATAATCAAACTTATTTTTGTAGAAAGTGAAGAAAGAAAATTAAGCGAAAATTATTCAACACATAAAAAATACCTAACTTTCTAAACTATCTGATGTTCCATAATGAATGGCTAGTATTTTGACGTTTGCATCTCTTTTTTTATCATCTAGCACGTCTATTTTGAAAGTAAAGTATACCATAAGATGCAGTATGAAAAGCTCTACAAGTTACATTAAAAATCTTATTTTATATATGCATTCTTTGTTTTCAAAATGGACAAAATTCTGTACGACCAATTTTCGACGCTGCAAACAGGATCATTTGTTGGTCGCACAATATTTTGCTTATTTTAGAAACAAAAGGTGTACATATATAAAATAAATTGTTCTTTGTAAATTGTAGAGCTTTTCGCGCTGCATTTTGTGGTATATTTTGTTTTCTTTTATTAAAGCCCATTAAGTGATAAAAAGATGAGTTAAGAAAAAACGAATTCGTAGTGTAACAAAAAATGATCTCCTTTGGAGCGTCAAAAATTGGGGGCACAGAATTTTGTCCATTTTAAAAACAAAGAATGCCTATATAAAATAAGATTTTTAATGTAACTTGTAGAGATTTTCAAGCTACATCTTATGGTACACTTTGCCTTTAAAATAAACATGCTGAATAATAAAAAAAGTGATACAAATATCAGCCATTCATTATGGAACATCCAATAGCTTAGGAAGTGGAGTCATTTTTATGTGCTATATTATCTCCTTTTAATAGTTTTCCCTTAAGTTTCTACAAAAATAAGTTCGATTATAATTTTGTAGAGAATTTAACGGTGCATCTTTTGGGAAAACAATCAGCTCTAAAGGACAAAAATCAAAAAAGTTATAATTAAAATACTGAGAGGGCCATTTATTTTGCCGCACCCGTTATCACATCATGACATGCGAGAAAAACAGGCTTATAAGGATATACAAAAAAGAATAGATGCATAAAAACAATGAAATCAAAAAATAGGTAATCAAGAAAACAAGACTATTTTCAATATAAATTCCATTTCATTAATTAGAAAAATAAACTTCTATAAAAAAAACAAACATCAATTGAACTATCAATCAAATTTGTGTTTAGAACATTTCATAAATTAATGATTTATTTAATCTATTTATACATGAAATCAACATTGAAAATCATTTTCAAAAATATAGATCTTATAAGACCTCTATGTCACTTTGTAATGATTATAAATCAAGTTTCATATTACATCAAATAATCATTTAGAAGAGTATCATTTCAATTTTCTCTTGTTTTTTTGTTTTAGATAAAGTGTCGTTCGATATTTTTAAGTTTGACATAGAATAAATAATGCATGACTTACACCAGCCTTCAACATTCTTTCATCATTGTCTAATCCATTTTCTTCTCTTTTTTTTCCCCCCGATGCAGTGGCACTAGTATATTAAAGATGTCTATCTATTTGTGTGCACAAAGGGTGTCGACACGTCATCGGTAGAATGATCGATCGATATATTGCTCATACTTATATGTGTATTATTGACTTCAGTAATTATAGTCAGTATGATCTCAAGAGGCATACAAAAAAAAAACGAGAAATCAAGCAATACATGACTTTTTTTTCACTTTCTCTTCTTCTATATAAGATCACAAATCATTGCAAGAATAAGAAATAGCTATTAAGCCGACAGGATATGAAAATTAAAACGAAGAAACATCAGAGAAAACAACAAAAAGAGAAAAAAACATTTTCAATTCCCTTACGAGTAGAAATACATGTCAATGCATATTTTAATTTAAATCTAAAGGAAAAGAAATCACATTAGTCATTTCAAGAAGATCTATTAACGACTTACAAACGGGATATCATAATTCTATTCTTTTCACGGTCTAAACAATATTCGATTCATTTGCAAATAATGTGAAAGTCTCACAACAATTGATAACATAAATGGCACCTAACCTATCCACAATGTAAGAAGACTTTCAAGTAGCAAGGGATCATCACACAAACTCGAACTTACAAAATAATGAGTATCATCAAAGTAGATGTGCGTAACCTGTAGATACTATCCGAAACAACAGACAAAGTACGTGAGACTATTGATAATCACACGAAACGGTGCAGAAAGACTATTCAAGTGATTTTCCACAATGTTGTATATCTGATTTTTGGCTTCTGTCATCTTGCTTTTCTTAAGAAAAATCTTTTATTTTTACCTGCATATGAATATTTATTTATAAAAATTACCGAAAAAAAATTATTTTTTTATTAAATTTAATCGTTAAAATGAATTACAATTTGAATAAAAGAAAATCTAGTTCTATTAAATTCAATTGATTAAATAATTTCATCATCATTGCATACAACATGTATTTTCAATTCTAAATTAGAACGTATTTAATTGCTTAAATATTTTTTTGTAAATACAGAATCCAGTGTATGGGCAGCGTGCTTCTCCGAATATCGAGTTGCCCCCCCCCCCCCCCGCGAAGTTTGTGGTTATTGTACTATATGTCTGTGCTTCGAAATGTAAGATATTATCTAAATAATATCTTGTCAAAATGCGATTCGTTTTTTTCTTTTTCTTATTTTAATTTTTTTGAGAAAGAAGAAATTAATCTCATTCGTCGTCTCTGTAAATTATTGTTGATCAATGAGAATTTTTCTCTTTTCTGTCATATAGATTGTGTGTATGTATGTTAACCAACAAGAAAAAAAAGAGAATTATGAACAAGTCACAATATCTTCAAGATTGATGATTTCATCAAATTAAAAACGACAATCAATACTATTCTAAAAAGCAAAAAAAAAAAAAGAAAAAAGAAAAGAATACATCAATCTCCATCATAATAATCTATCATGATGAATCAATACCATCATTCTCAACCATATACAAATTTTCCATCTCATCATTTTCATTCTAATAATACAACAACAACAACTATTTTTCAAACACCATCAACACAATATAATTTACTTGATGAAAATTATATTTATACATCATTTTCACCATCTAAACATCATCAAACTACAATATTTTATGATTCAGAAAATTCTTATGAACAATATTCAATTGATAATACAATAACAACTGAATCAATTTATCATCCAATACCATCATTTGATCAATGTCATAATTATTCAAATAATTTACAATTAAATCAACAATCATATGAAGATTTTTCATTATCTAATAATCATCAAATACAAACTATTGAACAGTCATCAATTGAACAACAACAGCAAGAACAACAACAACCAATGGTTGTTACTGAAACAACAAAATATAAATGGATGCAAATTAAACGTACACCAGCTAAAACATCAAGTAATTAATTATACACGTCCAAAAATTTATTTCAGAAACAAGAAAAATGATGAGTAAACAACATGTACAAGTGTCCAACAAATAGACGATGAAGAATTTTTTATTTTTATCTAACAACTTGTCACAATAGATGATTGATATTGTTCGAATACTCACTGAGAAATTATAAATCGATCATCATGATAATTTATCTGGAATTATAACTGTACACGAAGAGATCACTTTTTCGATTGAGATCGATATTCATTTGATGAGTAATAGAAAACTCTAGAATAGTTGATCCTTTATTCTTGAGATGGATTTTTTTTTCAACAAAAAAACTATGGTCACACTTCCATCTCAAAAATGAAGGTTCGGAAAATCAAACCATTCTAGACTTTGTGAAATTTTATCTTAATTACCAAAGAAAAGATAATTCATCAAAGATGTAAGCGAAAAGAAATGTCTATCATCGCTTCACTTGTTACTTAATGTTTTTCTTTTATTCAAAAATTTTCATGATGATGTAATAGATGATCATATACATACATATGTTTATTTGAAGGTAAACCACCGATAGATTGTATCTATGGTTCATCAACAGATTATTTAATGAATAATTCAATAAATACAGGTCGAACAAGTTATTCAAATAAACAATTAACTGTATGAATATAAAAAAAATTTATCTTGGTTTTTTTTTGTTGTTGTATATGATGAAAATTTTGCTTTAATTTAGGAACTCGAAAAAGAATTTCATTTTAGTCGTTATTTAACACGGGCAAGACGTATTGAAATAGCTACATTATTACAATTGAATGAAAATCAAGTAAAGGTAAATTACGTTTTTGTTTTTTTTTTATTATTCAAAATATAAATGTTTATGTATATATATATATATATATATATAGATTTGGTTTCAAAATCGTCGTATGAAAGATAAAAAACGAAAACATGGAAGTATGTGATTTAAACATCAAGTTCTTGTAAAATTCTTTTCATATTATAGCTGATAATCTGGCATATGATTCCATGTGAAGTTATTGACAGACAGTATTTTATTCAATTGGTGTTGTTATAATTGTTTTTCTCTTTTGCATTGATTGTATTAAAAAAAAAGAAAGAAATTATCTATTTCAAATCATTTCATATAAATTATTATTCAATTTTCATTCGTGTTATAGATTATCGAATAGTTTAAAATGCCTTAAGGATAATAGATTAACTAAATGTAGTGGTGGTCGCGATCACTCAATTTTTGTTTTTTTTATTTCACACGTTATAGATGAGATTCAAAATACGGATATATTTCACTTGTTTTAAGCGTGAAAATTCACTCCTGTGAAAATATAAAATCAAGTCGTAAGTTTTTTATTACTTGACATCACACAACGATGATTCAAGCGGATATTCTCATTCATTCATCAAATGACAACGACAAAGTTAATTCGATTACAGTTTTTTTTTTGCTTAGTTGAATCTCACTAGGGAACGATCGATTAAATTTATTGTTGTTTTATATGTAAATTTAAAAGAGAAATCTGCATTGAGAGAATATCTATGTAAGCAACAATGTGTGGAATTGAGTGAAGAGAATGAACAAGTGAAAACAAAAAAAAAGAAGGATCAAACAAATAGGAAGAGAAATATTTAAATTTAGAGAAAGTAGTAGATGAATTTTTGGCTAATAACTTCTGTTCTTCTTGATTGATTTGGATATTTCTTTTTATATGACATTTTGTTTGACAGACACTCAAATGAAAAATCATTTTGTGGAAAGCCAACTGAATAAAAACAAACCCGCTTCTTCTGAACAACTTTCGCATTATTTAATACAATGTAGATTAACTTCTAAGTCAAAATGATTAGTATTTTGAACTATTTGATTGATTTTACGGTAGAAAATGACTCTATTTTTATTCCGAACATATTGAATTCTGAATTCAAACGTAATTTTATCACATAGAATTTAAGTGGATCAGTACGGTTGTTTGTCAAACGACATTTTTTCAAGTAACATTGAGTTGTATATTATATCATTGAGCTTATATCATTTCGAAAATTCAATTAGAACTGTTGATTGTGAATTAAGAAGCAGTTTTGGTGGACTCGGACCCGATAAAAAATAACACTTTGGATCTGGAATCGACAGACTCAGATCCATGTTTTCTTTTCATCATCAATATCTGACACTCTTTGTGTACATGAACAAATGAAGGACTAAGGCTTTAGTTTTTTATTGGTTACTCTCAGAAAAAAATCAACGTACAGTATAAAATGATCAAGAACTAATAAGTAAAATTTATATACATCAGATTTTATTATATAGCCAGTCTTAAATAGAGCACTAATGCATTGCATCTTTTCATGCTCATCACCCAGTTAATTTTCAAAGCTAAATCAATTATTTATTTAAATAACATTTGTTCATTAAAATTCTTAAATTGATATAGTCAAGTAGTGAATTATTTTAATTAATTTAAAGTTAAATAAAAAAAATTAAACAACGTTGTAAAGAAAAAAACATATGTCGAAATTGTTCCGCCATGGGTCGATCCCAATATTTAACCGCCGACTTCCTTCTATAAGCAGTTAGACAAATATGATGCACTGAAATCATTTCTAATATTTTTTTTTGAATAGAAAACAACATGGATTTTAAATTTATTAAATACAAAATAACAGTAATCATTTCATTTCAGCTACAACAGTTGAAAATGCAATCATAAAACAAGACATATATAACTGAAGAAAATATTAATCTTTGAATTTTTATTGTTATGAATGATGTTAATAAATTCGTGATGTGTATTATTCGAAACCATCATTTATTAATTTTCTCAACTACTTACAAAATGGTTTTTCTTTTGATACCATTTCATTATGTAGAGTAAAGATTGATACGGTCGGTCGAATCCAAAATTTCCAAACCCAAACTCGATTAGGGACCAATCTGACGGGCTCTCGCAGTGAGAAGCTGACAAATTATTTCCTTTTTATTAAGAAATGATCTTGTATCTCTATAACGTCTTTTTATGTTAACAATAAAATAAATGAAAAAAAATTGATTCATTATCGGTCGCACTTTGTTCTTCTTGACGATAATTTTTTTTTCAGTTCAAACTATTTGTTCAACTTCTCAAAATGATAGGAATCATATCAATTTCGTTTTATTAATTACAATTCGAAGACGAAGTGTTCAATATATCCGCCTGACAAAAAATAGTTGCACACAGTATTTTTAACAAATCATTACTATAAATTAACATTTTGGAAAAAATAAATATATATTCGAATAGTCCGAAGCATACTCTATAACTCTATATATAAACATTTTGAATTGCACTCATCTACTAAAAATAAATTCACGCACAGTAAAGGCATCCTCATGTTCAGATTCCCCAAAAATGCATTTTTTTTCTCTTTTTTTTTCATTCATATTTTTAAGTTTATTTTGAATATAGGAACAAGT
>CAJNOL010002810.1:0-19456 GCA_905250125.1 Rotaria sordida | reverse complement strand
ACTTGTTCCTATATTCAAAATAAACTTAAAAATATGAATGAAAAAAAGAGAAAAAAAATGTATTTTTGGGGAATCTGAACATGAGGACGCCTTTATTGTGCGTGAATTTATTTTTAGTAGATAAGTGCAATTCAAAATGCTTATATATAGAGTTGTAGAGTATTCTTCGGGCTATCCAAATATATATTTATTTTTTCCAAAATGTTAATTTATAGTAATGATTTGTTACAAAATACTGTTTGCAACTATTTTTTGTCACGCGGATATATCTCTCTATTGAAATTTCACTGGATAATATCATGTATATAGAACATCGGTCTATTTAGTAGTTTTTTATTACATATGTCTCCAAATGAAGTTAACTTGTTTATCTTCTAATTACACGCTACTTTAATCTTTACTCTTGTTAAGATTGTTCTACTAAATGATTCTCAATCAACCAAAAAGAAAATTTAATACTTTTGACATTTCATTATCTTTCTGCTAGTTGATTTTACAATTGTATACTTCTAACAAACAGTAAATTAATTGTTGTGTGTAGCATTCATAAATAAAAAGATTACACAGGATTCTTTTATTTGAAATGAAAATAGATATGTAATACAAAAACTATTATTGTGCTATTTCAAAGATTGAACGTAGTATACAGTTGGATATGTGTTCACAACGTAACATTTATAAATAGCTTCAGTTATTACTTCTTCTCGTTTCAATCGAACTACTCTAATCCGGAGTGTTCCGAACGGAGAATCATCCTTCCCCCTCAATTTTTGTGACCTCGGGACATTTCTGATTGTAAGATGGTCCCATAACATCCTTTTATTCAAATAAATAATTTATTCTCATCGAGTCACAAGCAAACGAAAATTTACTACGAAATATTACGCAAAAAAAAGAGAAAGTGAGTGTTGATTATTTTTTAATGATAGAGAGAGAGAGAGACAAAGCTTTGCTATTTTTTATCTTTCTCTCTGTGTAAGTATTTTTTTAGTTTCAATAACGTCAGCAAGATAATAGAATAACAATAATGCAGATAATTTTGTGTTTTGCGTCGAATTTTTTTTTTTTCGGAACGAAGTCATATGTTTGTAATATTTGTCACTCATAAGACACAATGTGAATTGCATATAGAAACATTCGAAACTTGCAAGGAGTCAACTAGAATTTTTTTTGTCATTGAAGATTTTGTTCTTTGATATTTACTGTACAAATCGATGCATGTTTTTTTTTTAAGTTTCAATAACATCTTATACAAATATCGGGACAAAAAAAACCGTTGTTGAAACTTTCAAAATACATTAATATGTACGGTAAATATCAGAGAACAAAATTTGCGATTCAATTTTGTTGACTCCGTGCAAATCTTCAAGGAACAGATCCTTGAAATTCATTCTTTTTTAACAATATAATTTAATAACGGTAAATATTTGTAAAACAAATAATTCAAATAAATGAACTTAAATTATTACATTTTAGTTTATACATAATACAAAAAGATTCATATAAATTATATATTCATAGCTTTGTAGATTATTAATTGTTGTATGATTATTGGAATATCTCATATTCTTTTAAGAAGTTACACCATCAAGATGATTTTCCGTAAGCTAAGTCTATTAGAAAAAAAAAAAAAAAAACTTTTTGTAATGTGTTTTAGTATAGAAAACTCTTTTGTTTAGTATTGAAATGTATCTTCATGTAAAAATATTCTCTTGTGTGTTAATGAAATAGATAAATATAATTTGAATCATTAATTTTTCAAATTATCAGTTTTATAGTAAATATATTTGATCACGTTTCTATAGAATGAAAATTAATTTTATTTTTTAAGTCATATCGTATATCCTTTATTCATCGCGGCATAAATAATTATATTGTTAAACAAAGCCAATTAATCATTCTTCTTTTTTTTAAGCGACACATGCATCTTATTCAAGCAGATGAAAATACTCATTAATCTTTTGAAATTTAATAAAACAAGATGAAGAGAATGTCGTACACTCATGCAACTGTTCTATATAATGATGGTGTAAGTAACGGTAGTCTAGCTCGAAGCGCTGTCCTACCATCAGAACAAAGACAAACGTAAATAGTTACCATTATTCACATTATATTTCATGAATTAGCTCCAAGATCGTAAGACTAAATCTTCAAAGCTCAATTGTCTAGTATTATTCTATTTTTTTCTTTCTGCAATTAAAAAATATTCAGTATTAATCATGGTTGAAATAAAAGAGAATCTCTTAATTTAATGTTTTATTCAGAGTAAGAGCAGCGCACCCCTTTGAAGATCGGTTCGCCCTTCCGGAAGAGCAAATCTGAATGAAACACTATTCTTAATTTAAATTACTAACTTAATTCTCATAGCAAATATTCTACCAGCATATTGTGCACTTTCCATATATGATCTTAGATGTTTTATTTCAGTTTTTTTTCCGAGAGTAAAGATATAGTCTTTGAAAGGCGCACGAGATGAGTTTGGATGGAAAATTTTTGATGCTAATGGAATGATAATCAGAATTATGTGCTCTCTTTGAATATGAGATCAAAAATATTGTGTCTATTTTTGTTCGAGACTAGTGAAGGAAAGTCAAAAAAAAAAATTAGATTGAATAGTGAACGAATGCTTTCGGGAATCCCTATAAGTTTCTTTTCGAAGGTGTCAAAAGAAATATTCGAGTCTGTTGTTTTGTCAAGCGGACACTTCTTTGCAAACTTTTAAATTGAACTAAGCTATGCCTTTTATAGATACTTTGCCAATAGCTTCTTTGTATACAAAACACATTTTCATCAAGAAGTCGATTTTTCAAAAACGAAAATTGAAATAACAAGTTGATATATTAATACAGGTTTCCAACAGTTACTTTCGAATTCTAATAATGTAAGTAATAAATTTTCCGTCCACACTATCAATCATCTCATTGGTCTCAAGGAAATTCAGAAAGAGCACAAAATTCTGCTTATAACCTATAGCTTTTGGTTCCCACAAGAAAGTCTCGACTCAAGAGATTAGAATTCTTGCTGTGTATAAACTTCTGCTCCGAAATCTCACTGGGAGATAGTTATGATAGCTTTTCAAAAAACAAAAAGCAAGACTTCTACTTTCTAAATAAACAAAAAAAAACAATTCTCTTAGCATTTTTGCTTGTTTTCTTTTTTGATTGAGTTTAAATCAATGACCTCAATTTTGTTTTTTTTTTTTCATTGGTTTATTTCAGCCATTTATTCCTTTCATATACTCGATATTGATGATATTTCATCGATCTAGTTGTCAGCACATATCAATTGTCTTAATGTCATTTTGACAGATCATAACATAGTGCATAAGAGTGTTAACAAAATTGTCCATTAATAAAACATCGAACGCTAGAATATATATAAAAAGAAAAAACGAGCCCTATTCATTGCCTTCTTTTGTTTCTCGTTTACATGTTTTTTTTTTTTTTTATTGATTATTTGTGAGATGATAATCAATTGAATGAGTTTTATGTTTACAAAAAGAAATAATTCTATATATATGAATTTTTTTGTTATATAGACTTATTTCATTATATCTTTTTCTTGATTTTATAAACAAAAATAAACAAATTTTGTTTTATTTTACCAATAGATTCAATGTAAACAATAAATAAAAAAGTTTTTCGATTTTTTTTGATTCATCTCTTTCATATTTCTTTCATCATCCATGTCTCATGTAAGTAATTTTTTCAAATAGAAGATTATTATCATGATATTGTATATGATTATCTCTATATTTAGCTCGAAGGTTCAGAATGTATCGAAGCCTTAATACCATTTGTCAAATCATTTGCATTTACATGGTTTAATTTACAAGCAGCAAAACGTCGATATCAAAAACAACATGAAACACCAATGCCTATCGAGATGGAACGCGTGATGAAGGAAGATTTTATGGTTTGTAACATAAAAAAAAACAAAAACATTAGATGTTTATATTTATTGTTTTTTTTTATAGAATCAACGTTATGCGGATAAGATTAAATGGACAGTTCGAATATTGGCTAAATTGCGGAAAGATATAAAACGTGAATGTCGTGGTGATCTTGTTAAGACAATAACGGAAGGAAATATTCAAAGTCCATGTATTATATCAAATGCTGATACAAAAAATAAAATGCGTCGTATTGATTGTTTACGTCAAGCTGATAAAGTTTGGCGATTAGATGTTGTTATGGTTGTACTATTTCGTGGTAAAAATCTAAATCTTGTCGGATATAAAATGACCATAAATCATTTGAAAAGTCACCTAACATCATTTTGTAGAGTAATTCGTAAATCAATAGGAAATTGCTTGTTCATTAAGTTTTAATATCTTAAGAAGTTATATACCACCAGGTAAGGAATATTGTGGTAACAGTGAGTGATAGGACTCACCCGAGGGAAGATCCGTAGATGATTACAAGCTTTTGTGCTCAGTCATAGGGGATCAATAGACTAGAATATTCCTCCCCTTCAAAGGGCTCATGCTGACGTTAAGATTTTATTGAAAAATTGGGTCCAACAGATAGGTTCCCTAACTCCAATATATTCATAATAGCTTTCTTCGTATCTAAAGCTTAAGCATTTTTTCTAGTTTATGTAATTTTTTGATTTTTATGATTTTGTGAAATTATGTGCCTTCGATTTTCATAAGTATATCAATTGATTGTTCTGAAAAAATTTTCTATCTATTAATAGTAAGTTCATTTGATGTATATATGGATCTCTCGATGATAACAAAAAATTTCTTTCGTTTTCAAGCTCCGAAACGAGGAGTATAGGGATATGCAACATTTTTAATTCTAATAAGAAACTGAACATATATTGAATTTCATACTGTAATCATATTCGGCTATTCGAAATTTCAATTCGTAAGGAACAATAAAATAAAATTTAATCTTTGTTATAGAGTCCATATCCGTACGCCATTCGGCGGTCTAAAAGCGAAAAAAGTTTTTGGCGTTTTATGAAAGATCCATCTATGTCAAATGAGGGGGCATGAGATGAACTTATTATTAATAGATAGAAATTTTTTTTGAGCCATTGATTGGCCGATTTGACTATGACCACCGATCAATTCAGAGGACAATCAGGGACATACTGAGCCGTAATATATGACTTATAACATTAAAACTTGATGAAAAAAGAAAAAGCAATTCTCTATTGTGACACGAGTTGTTCTACAACACGGTATAGGTGACTTTTCAAATGAAGGATGGTTATTTTAATTAAAATTTCATTTCTAAAAAGGGATTCCATTGGAAAGTACTGATGGTGAACGATTAAGTAAATGTAAAGAATGTAAAAATCCAGCATTATGTATTAATCCGTATCATGTTGTTATACATGTAAAAGAACTTGAAGTATATCTTGTAAATTTTATAAATAATACACGTAAGTTCAAAAGAGATAAAAAAATTTAAAAATAGATTTTTTTTTTAAATTATTTATAGAATCGTCACCAGCGAACATCATTCCAAGTGTGTTTTCTACCAGTGAATTACAACACATGGCAAATAGTATGTATCAAATAGAGAAATTAAATTTCTATTATGATTCTTTCCTTTCTTTAGGTTCGATTAGTGAAGGTGGTTCAACAAAAGAAGTACTTGGAGCAGATTATCTTGGTTCAATGTTAAAAATGGAAACTGATGATTATAACGAAACACAACCAATATCAACTGCACAACAACCTGATCTATTAAAAATGTGTCGAAATAGGTATTAGAAAAAAAAACACACAATTTCATATATTATTGAATTTAATTTTCATAGGAAACCAAGTCTATCAGGTAGTCCTCGTACAGCTAAACGACGTCGTACATTAAACAATACATGTTCCGCTGATGAAAGTGATAGTCATGATGTCAATGATGGACCAGGTAATATATTATACTAAAGAGAAGGGGCTGAGGAAGTCGATAATTGTTGAAAATAACCCGCGATGGAAAAGTATCCGTACAAATGTCTGAAACTATTGCGCAGCGAGGGTGAATCATAGAAATCGAATTAACATGTCTTCTGATAGAGTGATTCTAAAATGAGTTGTTACCGGATGTACCAAAAGTTTTGCAACATTTTTTCGTATATATCTTGGCTTAAGAAAATGATACCATCTTGATTGTTTTTTTTTGAAAGATACGGTGTGGAAAGTTCTGCATAAGTTGCATGAACAAATCTCTATTGCAAAAGCAAAAAAACCTTGCGTTAGACTCATTTTTTCTGATGAATGGATAAGACATACATCATTCAAAAGAGCTCATTTCACTCTATCAGAAGACATGTTAATTCGATTTCTATGATTCACCCTCACTGCACAATAGTCTCAAACGTTTGTACGGATATTTTTTCATCGTGGGTTAGCTGTTCTAAAGAAACTACACAATAATCCGGTCAGTCTTCGCATTGATAGGCCATTCTCAACAGCTAGGTATAGTGTACCTACGACAACTATTTTAATATTTCAATTACCTGTGACATAACACAAAAGAGTGTTATACATCTAATTCTACTACGGATCATCTTGGCAAGCACTTTGAGTGAGAGTGTTTGATCTGACAGAAATCATATTTCTATCAAGGACTGATTTTATCAGTTATCCGCTTCCTCGTCCTCTCTTTTACATTCTTAATCAATATTTTTGGTATTTTAGTATCTACTTATGATGTATATGAACCTAAAACTAATACTGATTCTTCATCATCAACATGTCGTATATCATCAACAAATGATTCAAATACATATTCAAATTTTCAACAACAAGATGATATAAATACTCTACCAAAATCTATTATAGAATCAAATAAAATTGAACCATCAACACCACGTCCACCATTTTCACAAATAGGTATTCATAATCATGTATCACTTAATTTACATTTTAATAATCAACAACAACAACATCAACAACATCAGCAACCACAACAACAACAACAACAATCACAAAAACCTTTATCATCATCATCAACAACATCTCAACAAACATCTGATTCAAAATTAATATCTGAACGTTTTATTGAATCACTTGTACAACGTTTTAATAACACACAACAACATCAACGTACTACATCTTCACATCCGCATACAATTGAATATTTTCATCAAGATTCACAAACAGAACGAACATCTAATAGTCCAAAAACACCATCATCATCATCATCATCAAACAAACTTTTCCCAAAACCATTAACAACAACTGCAATAAATATATTATCATCACGTGAACGACCTATAACAACAACAACAACAACAACATCATCATCATCATCAAATTATGATACATCTTATGTTCAATCACAAACAAATGAATTTAAAGATAATAAAACAAATGCAAATAATGATAATAATGTCGTACGTTTATCATCTGCAGCTGATCGAGTATTACCAGCATTTCATACATTTGCTGAATTAAAAAGTTATTTACAAACTATTGGATTAGATGTTGAATTAGTACCAGCATCAAATACAACAACGACAACAACAACAACAACAAATATTCATCAACAATCAAGAAATGTTGATCCTATTCAACAAAGATTATCAACAAATGAACAACAATATCAAATACATTCAAATACAGTTAATATTTCACAAACACCACCACAACCACAAATTGTTATGTTACCTAATAATATTAATAATCGAAATTCACTTAATGATGATGGAAAATGTAATCGATCAAGTAAGTTTAAAGAATATTGAACGAAAAAAACTTTAAAATTTTTTTTTCTTTCAGCTTCAATAAGTGTACCACCAAATATTCTTGCAGAAAAATTACTTGAATATACATCAAATACATCATCGGTTCGTCATTCAAATCTTTCATCTCGTCCCTCACCATTATCTTCTCAACAACAACAACAACAACGTCGTTCTCCATCAAAACCACCTATTGTATCTGATATTGCTAATCTTTTATCCGTATCAAATAATAATAATAATAATAATTCTAAAGATCAACCAATTGTTCAACAAGTTACTCGTCAAACACTTCTTCCACCTCCACCTCCACCACCACCTCCATCTTCATCAACACCAACAACAACTGTTTATCATCGTATAACATCAGCAGATAAAGTTTCAACTATGGTTAAACGTGATCTTATTCATGATGATGTACATTTACATGATCGTGAAGTTGAAGAATATATGAATATGACACCAACTGGTCGTACATCAAAACAACGTAAAACAAATTCTCAAACAATCAATGATTCAACAACAAAATCAATTGTTTTAGAAAGTGGTTCAGCTAGTAATAGTAATGATAGTAATGTTTCTTCAACATCATCATCTTCATCATCAATTAATAATTCTACAAATATTAATAATAATAATAATAATCATAATCATACAAATAATATTAATACTAATAATAATAATAATAATAATAATAATAATATTGGTTTAACAAATAGTATTAATAAAACAAAAAATAATTCAACAATGTCAAATCAAGATTCACGTAATATATGTGATTTATTATTAATGTTATATGAACAAGAACGTACACGTAGTACACAATTACAAAAACAAATTGAACAAGTTAGTCGACAACAACGTTCAAGAAATTCAAGTGGACAATCACATTCAAGTGAATCACAAACGGGTTTAGAAACACCACAAGGTACAAATAATGGAAATACAAATTCATCAAGAATGTTAAGTCCAGCTGCATGGATATCAACAACAGGAAAAGAAAAAACATTAGTTCATATTCAACAAAATCATCATCAAACATTAAAATTTGATTCATCAACATCAATTAATGGTTCACCACCTGAATCACAAGATGTATGTTATATTTAATTTATTTTTATTGATTTTGTTATTATTATTTATTTAAATATTTAGTGTTCACCACCGGATCCAAATAAAAGTGGTTTAAGTCCAACAAAAGTTGTACAATTTTCACAATCAATTGGTTCAGCACAAAATCTCATTCCACGACCAGTACCAATGTTAGCAACAAATGATGGTCTTGTACGTCATACATCATCATCATCATCATCACATACTGCTACACCAACTGGATCGACTAGTTCATCAAATAATGGTTTTATTTGAAATATTTTTTTATAAATTATTTTTAAAAATTTTTTTAGGTGTTCTTTATACACCAGGAAATCGTATTTTTCAAAGTCCACTCGGACAGGTATTTTTTTTTTAAATTTAATGATTAAAATAACGCATATATAGAAAAAGCTCTTAGTGCACAATCCCTATGGGATTATAATTATGAAATATGATACAGTTGTTGCTGCTAATCACAAAGAGATTGTTTTGTTTTTTTTGAAACACATTTCTTCATCACATCATTTTTACTTAATCATCCAAATATGCAGTAAGAAAATAGTTCATATGTTATAACGAGAATATACGATCTATGATTATACAGAATGGTCCAAAAGTTGCTGGACAGTCTTTGATTATGAATAACTTTTGATAGGAATAAGATGGTAAGTTTTGGCTTTCACAGCTGTATTGTCGCATTCAACAATATTTGTTGATGATCTGCGGCAAAACATTGACAACTTTATGATGATAATAAAAAGAAATTAAATTGTAAAAAATGCGTTAGAACCATATGTTTACGATTAATAATCACACTAATACAGGTTAGCATTCTATCTAGAACTATTGAACGACAAAAGATGAACTATTAAATAATATTGTGAGTGTAAATCGTGACCATTTGATTCTAGCACATTTTTTTATAATTTAACTTTTTCTTTTTGTTATCTTCATAAAGTTATAAATGTTTTTCCGCAGACCATCAATAAGCATTGTTGCATAATACATGCAACAACACAATCTCTTTCGAATATTCATAATCAAAGACTGCCCGATAACTTTTACATCACCCTTTCAATAAATATCTCTCATAATTAGAGCCCACGAGATTGGTCCTGGATTTCAGATCTGATAATTTTTGATCCAATGGGCTCTAATCACGATCTGTGACGATTTCTTGCTGGAGTCTGTCGGTGTCTATGATGATCTCTGATTAGATTGTGTTTCAATCTATGATGATCGTTTGCTCATCTCTAAAGAAAATCATTTTTTTTAAGCTCGACAGAGATTGCAAAACCTAAAATAGTTCTTCACCTCGGAAACTTTGCTACATAGGATGAAAAATTATTTAATATCCAAAATACGAAATCATTCAAGTTTAAAGTGACACTGTGTAGATTTCGCGTTAGGCCGAAAAGAATTCGTAGAAAAGATTCCAATAGTGTATCCGGATGAAGAACAATTACAAAAGTACGATTCGCTCATATATCTATTTTCAGATTAGATTGAACTTATACGATTTATACTAACTGTAAAATATATGAAAATAGTTCGATTATGTTTTCTTGAATTTTAGTACAGAAAAAATGATGATTTTTAATTTTAATTCTTTTTATTTTTCCTATAGGCATTTGCAGCATTAAGTCCTGCTTTAAGTCCATTTTTATCACCTTCAACTAGTCGTGCTGGTACACCAAGTGAATTAATGATAATTCCAGCTGATTTACTCAATGTACTAAATAGTCGTATTTGGAGTGAAGATGAATTATTACAAGCATTTGTTAATCATTTAGATTCTGGTGGTGTGTAATCATACTTTCTTTCTATTTTGGTATTTTGTTGGATACACATAATTGAGTATCGCTCATGTACCGCTAAAACATTTTAAAATGTTTAATTGCGACATTAAGCTTTACTCATATAGTGTTTTATTTTTGTAATTCTAGGTTTTCAACAACAATGCCAACAACAATAATATTGTTGTATTCTTTCTTTCTTTTTTGATTTATATTTTGACAACAAAAAATCATCTATCCGGTGTGATTTATAGCATAATCATGATATAAAAACAAATATCACCATGCATCTCATATATATTGTATAGACAAGATTTATAGTTATAAACAGTATTTCTGTATGTTTGACATTTTTTATTCGTCTTCTGAAAAAAACACAAGAATAAAAGACAAAAAAACTGTATTTTATGTGTATATATATATCCATATTTTTTTGTATTCTCCTAGATGGTTAAAATATTGGTTCCTATGAGCTGTGTTTTGACATCTATAATGGGAGAATTTAATTTTTTTACATATTAATTTAATTTTTTTTGTGTTTTTATCAAAAGCAGGTTCAGGTCGTCGATCTCGAGTTAATAATGAAGAACCTAAACAACAAGGAAAGCCGACAAGTGTAACAAATAATAATAATAATAATAATAATAATAATAATAATGGTAATGGTAAAACCAAAAGTATTGAAAAATAAGCAGCGAAAAGCTTCGGATTATTCTTTTTGTAAAATTGATACATGTCGTCTGTTTGCTGTGTAGTGCTTCTCATATATATCACCCTTTTTTTTTTGTATATCGAGTAATTTTTTTTTTTGTAGTTAGAGAAAAGGGGAGCATTGATTTTTTTTGTTTTGTTTTTTTTTTTCTTTTTTTAATTTCATGGTTTGATCAGAAAAAGAGAGTTTATATAAGTCTCTCTTGTCAGATAAAGTGCAACATAAACGCTTTGAATACGTGAGAGAGAGAGAGAGACATTCTTTTGTTTTGTTTTTCTATATGTGTGACTCATTTTTCATTCAATCTCACTATGTAGTAGTACTCTTTTTTTTTTCGATGTTGTTCATTTCGAAAGTAATCGAATTAGACGATGCTTTGCCAATTATGAGTTCTGTTTTTTTGTTGTTGTCTGTCATGTCGATCGTCTGTCGAGTTTTGTTTTTTTGGCATAAACTATTTAATCGGTATTAAATATTATTTTACCCAAAATAAAATTGAACGAAAAAAAAAACAATTAAGTTTTATGTGATGAGTCTGCTGCTAAAATGAATCATTTTTTGTAAAAATATATACAGGATGGTTCATAAATAACTAGACGATAATAAAACACAGTATCTCTAATCTACTTCAATTAATCGGACTAGTGTTTTCCTCAATGAGAGAGAATTCTTCAAAACTTTTATTAACAAATAAATCGTCAATAGATACTGCTTTGAACTAGTACCATTGGCTATACTACTCATCGAAAGTATCTCTCTGTGATTTTTACTCATTTTTTCTCGTAGAGAAGAGTCCAACAAACATAAATTGTCTGCTTGTGTGTCTGCAATTCACTGATAGGTCGGTGACCAATGTGACAAAAAAAGGGATAATTGTCTCAAAAACTTGACCAAATGTAATTGAGGGTGGTAAAGCTCAACCCGAGATAAGTTTTGCTTAATTAATTATTAACATTTTCTAATATATTGAAATTGTGTAAATAAATAATTTGTTGAGAGTTCAGAAACAGTATTTCTACGAGAAAGAGCTGAACGAGTCCGCAGACAAGCGTTACTTGTCTATAATAGTGGATGATATTTAAATCTTAAAAGATAAATTAATGTCAATATTGAAACGTATGGATAAGTATCGTTATTATCAATATGAACAATTAGGTGATTCAGATTTATTTAAAAGAAACAAGGACAAAAGAAAAAGAAACTACCTGATACAATTGATTAGAAGCACGATAAGAAAAAACGTAAGAAAAAAAGTCAAGAAACAAAAGAATTAATGAAATACAAAAGATATACATTTTCAACAGTTTATATAAAATATTGATTGTTCACCACGACCACGATCAGAGCAAACATGACAATCACCACGTGATGAATAAGGAACCGAGCGATTACCATAAGTGCCACCACCACCACTTGAAGAAAAAAAAGAAGATCATGTAACACTATTAATGTTTAAATACATTAGACTTACCCTCTTCTTTCATGCATAGGACCACCACTACGAGATGATGATTGTTGAGGCACATTGTTATAATTTTCACCACCATAATTTTGTACACTAACTCCAGATGAATTGAAAATTCTAAAATGGTAATGATGCTGATGAAACATGATTATATCCATCATTTCCACTGAATAATAGTGATGGTAAAATAAATGGATGATTCATTTCACCAAAATTATTTGGATTATTTTCAAAACCTTATTGTTGATTTTGTCTATAAGATGATTGAGGTGGTTGTATATAATTTGAATTTGATGATTGATTTTGATTCATTGAATCAAATGATTGTGAATAAACAGCATTACGAGGTATTGGTGGATTAAAATGTGATACATTTGAGTTAATACCTTGTTGACTATATGATGATGTTGATGATGATATAGTAGGATATGATGGAACAATCAGAGGTGGTGGACGAGAATTTGCTGTTGAATTGGATCCAGATTGTGCTTGCATGTTTTCTTTTGGTACAGCTCTTTCCATCTCGATTGTTCGACCATTGATGATATATGGTTTTTGAAGAAGAGCTTTATCAACAGCTTTGGAGTCAATAAATTCAACAAAACCAAAACCACGAGATTTTCCTTTAAAAAAAAGTTTTATTTTATTTAAAATTTATTAATTTAAACGAATCATTAGAACTTTTGATAATAATAATTTCATCAATAGTTTCAAATTTCGAAAAATATTCATAAAGACCACGTTCATTGCTATGTTACACACAACGAACAAATAATCTTTTTCCTGATAAATGTGCTTCAGAATAATTTTATTTGTCTCGTGGCATTAATAAAACAAAATCAAGTAGATTTAAAAATAATTTTTTTCACTATTTTTTTAGGTTCAGTTTGACGATTTTCGATGGAATATAGTTTTGATCATATAAAAAGTGGTGCTGCTGATGTTTCTATAAAACATAAAGTATTCATTTCTGTAATTTCAATAAGTTTATTCGATACTTGTATAAGTAACAAAACCAAATTCTCATGATTTTCCTTCAGGATTTCTTATTATCAAACAATCCGTCATTTTCCCAAATTGTGCACAAAATCTTCATAAAGTTTCATCAGTTGTACTAAGAAAAAGAAACAAATTTTATTGTTAAATAAATCTGCCAAAAAACTATTCTTACTCATAACTGAAATTGTCCACGAATATTGTTTCATTTGAATTATCAAACATTTTGAATTGAGTTTAATGAACGCACTAAATTGACAAATTATATTGAACAAAGAAAAATTTTAAATAGTAGAATAGATATTAACACTATTATTAACCGTAAAATTTACTTCCATAAATTCTTTTTTTTGTATGGATGTTATTGTATATTAGTCATTTTCTAGTCGATCAGGTTGATAATTTATGCTTGTTGATCTTTTTTTTCGTATTATCATCAGGTATGTCAGTAATTAATCGAACAAACTACCATGATGGTATGATAAAAAAAATTTTTTTTCCATTTTTTTTTTTGCTTTCATTGTAAGTATTATTCGTTTTCTATCAGAAATATTGTCGAACGAAATTCTCATCGTGCATGTACAAGAATAAATTATTTTTTTTAGATATCACCAGATTTATTTAGGATTAACATGAAACTACTGTTGAAAGCATTATTCATTTTGTGTTATAACTATTATGTAACACAATATCCATAATGGAGGTAAAATGAAAAATTATTTTTTTTTTTAAATTTATTTATTTCCTTTTTCTAGATATCAGTTTTTATTTACAATGATTATGGTACAAAATATTCATTCTTCAAGTACAATCATTGAATAATTTCATTCTATTATTTCTATTGTTTTATAGTATATTATTTATTTTGTGCTCGATTTATTGCAGAATAAAATTTAGGTAATACAGGTACAATGAAAAACTTTTCTATCGAATAAATTTATTTCGTGTTTCTAAAGATCATTCTTTATTCAGAATGACTACGATAGAAAATATTCATTGTTCAAGTAGAATTGAAAAATTGTTGTAATTAAATATATTCATATTCTTCACATGGTTCATTTGCTATCCGAATGACTATCGAACAATACACATATAGTTCCAACTCAACAGCAATTTGACACTTAGAATCATTCCCTTGTTAGTTTTGTAGAGTAAACTTTGCTCTACAAAATGTCTTAATTACTTTTGCATGACAGATTTTAAAAGTGCGATATATGAGATTTCGCTTATTGAAATATATTGCACGAAAGCTTTGGCGCCATAGGTTATTCTACAAGAAAAAATTTTGTTTTTTTTTGTATTTTGATTTTCTCAATGTAATAAAAGCTGAAAAAAGTGAATATTCTATTTCATTAATACAAACAATAGTTTCCGAAGTATTTTAAGCGATGCATTCATTTACTTCAATTGAATATTTTTCATTCATTAAAAGTAAAAAGGATCAACAGAATTTTGTTTTCTGCTCTATGAGGCATAGTGTATAGAGCATGAAATTGAATAGTATTTGAACTAAAAGATATTAATTGAAGCAGAAAAACAAGTTAGCTAATGAAGTCTATCTGGTACAATATATATCTTTGGTTAACATACAAGGATAGTTTTTCATTTCAAATAACAATACTAATAATTATATTAATCGTTCTATTTTGATTTATAGCTTAAGGCTGAATAACAATAGATGTTTTATATAGAATAGATAATTTAAAGTTAGAGGAAAAAAAAACAAACGTCAAAAATGATGATACTTCACTTTTTTTTTTCTTTTGTCGATTAATTTTCAATTAAAGAAAAAAACTAGAAATAATCAAATAATTTTTTATCTTTATGAGAAGCAAAAAAAAAATACAATTGATTTATAAAGTTACTCTTCGTATAACATCAATTCTTAAAGCTTCTAATTCCATTTGTCGTCTTTTATATTTTTTTCTTATCATGCGAATAACTATAAACATTGTTAATAGAATTCCAATTATATTTATAATTAATTCCATACTAAAATCAGTTATTTCTTCTTTCATTTGTTTTTCTTTAGTAATATTTATTTTTGTTATATTTGTTGTTATTAAATCAAATGAAGGATAAAGTGAATATTCAAAATAACCAACACTATATCCATATATATCAAATATAAAACGTATTATTAAAAGTACAATTAATAATATTATTGATACTAATAATAGACCAGCATGTTCAAACCATAATGTATATAGAATCAAACTAGAACATATTAATATACAAAAAGCACTAACAATACTTCGAGTAGATATATATATTCTAGGATATATTTTTGAAATTGAATATGGATATTGAAATATAACTTGTTTTGCATATTGAAATGCATTACATATCAAATAAACATAAAAACAATTGAGAACAACACGTAGATTATCGATCTTTGGATGAAAACAATCGTTCGATAGCATGTGTCTATGTTTATATGACAGTGTAAAAAAAAAAAAGAACACGTATTTATTAGGATAGTGATTTTGATTGATTTATGAGGCTATCATAATGGCATTCAAGGATTTATATCTATTTAAAGATATTTATTAATTATATGATGGAGAAAATCAAAATCAAAATACTATCTATATTTATTACATATAAATATAACATTTATGAATAATAGCACATAAAATCTAATTGTTGATGTTAAAAATAGATATAATTTTGTATATACACTCTCGAATGCATGTTATTTAAATACGAATTTTCATTCAAAATATTTACTAATAAAATTATGACAAACTTCCTACAATAGTCTTTTTTTTTTCTTTGCTTTCTGTGTACGATCCGATTATTTTTCAAATATAAATATGTTGACTAATGTCATCAATTTGTTTGATTGTGTATTATTTCTAATATTAATGATGACGTGAAGAGAAGAAAAAAAAAAGAGAACAACACACTACTCAAGACAGACTTAACTATGTTTATAAGATGTTCGATAGAGAACATATGAGAAAATTGTCAAGGATTTTTTTCTTCTTGTGGATTAAGCAAAATGATGAACACAAAAAAAAAAGGTTTAGTGAAGGTCTTATTTATATTAAATATGAATAATATAAATTCTCGATTGAAATTTTTTGATTAAAATGATAATAAAAAAACAATGTTTTATAGTCAAATCTCATCTCAAAGATATAAATTTTTGATTATGTAATAGAAAAAGTTCATTCTATCATACTTGTACTTGAGACTTATATAATTCTCAAATAAAAATTTCTTTTAACATGACAATTTATTATGAATAAGAAATGAATCAAATTAATCTTTTTTTAAATTTGATATTTCAAAGAATAAGAATTAATATATCAATTGAAATGTAATACAATATCATACAATAAATTGTAACATTACAATAAAAGAGATAAGTATTTTCGTAAACAATGACATTTTCATTTCAATTTATACTCCATCACTTATATTCGATACACAAATGCCAAGTATGACTACTTAACTTGAATAAGATATGATGTGAAAAATATATTTATGTTCATATCTTTTCTCCTATTTGAATTCTATCTATTAGTGATCCTAATCATAAACTATAACTTGTCAAATTAATCTTTCACGTTTGTTACTTTATCGATTATCATTGATTAAATAGAAAAAAGGTCAAAATTACGAATGAATTCACTTTTCTTTTTCTTTTTTTTCGCTCTTCTCGTGTGTATATTACATTCACACCATACAGGTATTGCATGCTGTGCCACACATACATACACTATTCAATCGATTGCGCAAGAGAAAAATAAAATAAACAACGTACATCTACAGGCATGTATATGTATACACATATATATATATATATATATTTCAAACATAGTCCACCTCTTTCGTTCGTTATTTGAGAAAGAATGAGTATATAATGTTCATCTTAGGTAGTTCAAGGATATTTAATAGCAAAAGTCTAATAATATTATGACGATATAGAAGGAAGAAAGTTCTTACAGGTTTGCCGAGAACTATCTTTTTTCTATTTCATATTTGTTTTATCATCATAGTTAGTAACTGTCAATATTCTAGAAAATGTTAGAAGAAACACTATGTTCTTCTCTTTTTTCTTTTTCCTTTCTTAACATCGCAAGCAAAATGAATCGTTCAATTTTCGAATGATTTCCGACTGAGGAAATCTTAAAGCAAAAAAAAAAAATGACGACAATGACTACTGAAGAATCAGTAAATGTTTCATGATTGAATCTATTGACATTGGCGAACAAGAAAAAAAAAGAAAAGAACGAAGACTATTAGTTTTTTTTCTTATTTTCATCGAACATTCTTTCTTTTCGACATTTAGATATGTGCTAATCATAAGAGAAGTTAGTTTAAATGATCATTATCGTTTATCTCACATACTATAGACCGGTAATTGTCAATTAGACACTTATTTTCAAGTGTAACTATTTTTTTTTTCTTAGTTTTAATACAAATGGAATAATTATTCTACTTCTTCATTATTATCATCTGCTAATTAATTTTTCATTGTGATATATAGTTTTGTACATGATTCAATCTAAGATATGAATAAAATTTTTTTGCTGATTATTCAGTTTAAGATTAGATTCGATGTCAAACTAATTTGAGATATTTTGTATAAGATACGAGATTATAGTCTAGCAAATTTTCTTTGAAGTAATTTTGTTTTGGAATAAGAAGCTGTAACAGATGAAAAAATCTGTTAGAAGATATAAGAAAAAAAAAGAAATCGATTAACAATAAGTAATCATGTAAAACATTCGGATAAATAGAAAAGAGTTCTTATGTTTTGTTTGTCTTTCTCTTTATTATTTACTTAAGATCGATGCAAAACAAGAAATTATTAATTTTTTCTCATCGATGGTCGAATCCTCGATGTTCTTAAGAATTTTTATTATATTCTTCTTTTTTCATAAAATCTTATCAAATGATTTACATATTAATACAACATCAGGTGTATTTGAAGGTAAAGAAGTAATTATTGAATATGTTCCAGTACGACAATTTTTTGGTGTTCCATATGGTGAAAAACCTGTTCGTTTTGAAATGTCAATATTACGAAAATATAATTCAACAACTATTATTCGTGCTACTGAACGAGCACCGGGTTGTCTTCAAGCATCTGGTGGACTTTCATATGGTCCATTTGAATTATCAGATATGTATGAAGAAGATTGTTTAACATTAAATATGTTTATTCCTAAAACAAAATCTTTATCATCAAAAGCAATTATGGTTTTTTGTCATGGTGGTTCAAATCAAGTTGGTTCAGCTTCATTATTCGATGGAAGTGCTATTGCTGCTCTAGGCAATGTTATTGTTATAACAATAAATTATCGTTTAAATATATTAGGATTTCTAACACCAGGTCCTGATATGATGTCTGGTAATTATGGTTTACAAGATCAAATTTTAGCATTAAAATGGGTATCAATTAATGCAAAAAATTTTAATGGTGATCCAAAACGTATTACTTATATTGGACATTCAGCCGGTGCAGCTAATGCTGTATTACTTGCAATGTCAAAACGATCGGATAGTTTAATAGCTCGAGTTATTGCACAAAGTGGTGGTCCATTGAATCAATGGTAAAAACAAAAACAAAATAATATATAATTTATTGTTGTATTCAAATGTTTTCTTCTTTTTTAGGGCAATTGATAAATATCCATCAATTCGTTTTCGTAATGTAATGGAACGTCATGGTATGAAAGC
>CAJNOL010002808.1:0-31245 GCA_905250125.1 Rotaria sordida | reverse complement strand
AGCTTTGCCTTCGAATCATCCCTATTTGGCTACTTCCTACAACAACATCGGTGGAGTGTATAACAACATGGGTAACTACTCGAAAGCACTTGGATTTTACGAAAAAACACTTAAAATCTTCGAAAAAGCTCTGCCTCCGAATCATCCTCAATTGGCTCAATCCTACAACAACATTGGTGAAATATATAGAAACATGGGTAACTACTCAAAAGCACTTGGATTTTACGAAAAAACACTTAAAATCTTCGGAAAAGCTCTGCCTCCGAATCATCCTCATTTGGCTACTTCCTACAACAACATCGGTCTAGTGTATTGCAACATGGGTGACTACCCGAAAGCACTTGGATTTTACGAAAAAGCACTTAAAATCTTCGAAAAAGCTCTGCCTCCCAATCATCCCTTATTGGCTACTTCCTACAACAACATCGGTCAAGTGTATAACAACATGGGTGACTACCCGAAAGCACTTGAATTTTTCGAAAAAAAAGCACTTAAAATCTTCGAAAAAGCTCTGCCTCTCAATCATCCCTCATTGGCTACTTCCTACAACAACATTGGTGAAGTATATAGAAACATGGGTGACTACCCGAAAGCACTTGAATTTTTCGAAAAAAAAGCACTTAAAATCTTCGAAAAAACTTTGCCTCCGACTCATCCCGATTTGGCTACTTCCTATAACAATATCGGTCTAGTGTATTACAACATGGTCAACTACTCGAAGGCACTTTCTTTCCTGGAAAAGGCACTTACTATAGCACAAAAATCACTTCCACCTACACATCCTCTAATTAAAATAATCATAGATAACATTAACCGCTTAAAAAAGATGTGAATTTGTTTTCTTTTTGTTTGCTCAATAAATTCGATTTTATTGCTAATAGTACTATCTGGCTTTCCTCGGCTCTTCATCGCGCACTTGCATGCGCGGCTAGGGGATTCTCAACGAACCTGCTAGAGTAGAAGCGAAGCGAACTGCGCTGAACTGCTGTGGCACTCTCCTTAAGTGTGATGTACACAATGGAGGATAGGAATCATACGAACATAGTGACACTATGAGTATTAAACTACTTTGTCCTCTTAGGAACGGGGATGTACCTTCTCAGGGTACGAAGTCACTTGAAGAACTGTGATAACAAAGAAAAATAGATGTTGCCATTACAAGGACATTACTATAAAAAGAAGAATAATGGCTTAACTTATGATTAAACTTCTCTACTTCCTGGCTATTAGTAATTTATGCTAATACGCAAAGTACCCAACTTTTCAATAGTGACTAAAACCAATCTCACTAACATCCGCATCTCAACTACTCAGGCTCCCAAACACCCACTAATGTCCACTTTGTATTATTAATAGAAAAAATACATCTTCAACCAAGGCGATCAAATCGACCATCGTCACACTAACACTGACAAACACTCATGATCTATCTTTTGATCCCAATATGTGCCATCGTGGAATCACTTTTTTTTATTAAATTTTTTTTCTGAAAATGTCAAAATAGTCCCCAAAAAAGAAAAATTCAATTAACAATCAGTATCACCACATTCAATGGCAGTTGCATCCAACTTATATTCATTGACATCCACAAAAATATTCAATTAACTTGTCTCTGAATACAATTAAAATGAATTTCGTAATGTATTTATAGGGAACATGCCTTAAAATATGAGAAAAACATCTAAAAATGAGGAAAAATAGCTAAAACAAGGAATAAAAGAGCTGAAATACACAATAGCATCTCTTTGAATTTTAAAACATGTTGTTTGCATCCATTTTGCATTGACAAACATCAAGAAAAAGATAGAATTCACTTCATGTCATACAGTAAGACATATTTTCTTATGACCTTCTTCTCGAAAACACTGATATAGATCGAGTAATAGGTAATTAAATTATACTTACATGCAATTGAAATCTAACTTATATTCACCAATTATCGCAAAAATATAGAACTTATTTGACAATATGAAAAAATTTTGGTTTTTAACTATTCTCATATGCTATTTCATTAGCAAATATATCTCAAAATGTGTAGTAATACTCAAAATCATTCATCACAACAAAGGTGACATATGATTAACATCCAATTCATATCTGCCACATTGTTGATTCACATCTTTTCGAGAGTCACCACTGCCGACTAAAACTTGTTCTATAAGTTGGGTGTGGGTGTGGCTGTAGTGTGGGTGGGTGTGGGAGTGCGTGTGTGGTTGTGGGGTGTGGGGTGTGGGGTGTGGGTGTGGGTGTGGGTGTGGGGTGTGCTGTCAATATTCTCTGGACATCCACACCCACACCCACCCTCCGATAACGATCGACCTCCATCACTCGATCGACGATATGTTGGTGGACGTCATTTTGAACGATTACGAGAAGTTATGAGTTTCATAATCGAAGTCTATCGACCATTTCATCGTTCACGTGATTGGATGGAATCATCCAATTCGAAATTGTACGGTGCTGTAAGCGACTATGAAGATGCTGAAAAAGGTGTACGAGAAGTAATTTATACATTTATTCGTGAAACATTTCAAATGGGTATTTCATGGTTAACTCAAATGTATACATTTCTCATTCATTATTTTGCTAAACATGTATCGGAAAAATTACTTTCAGAACCAAAATTTTCTCATCTGAAACGACATACAAAATTTCTTAGCATGGTCAATCTTGATTATCATAAAACAACAAGACAATTTATTCGAAAGGCTATTGCTGGTTTCAAACATTGTCGTTATGCAAAAATGGCTTATGTCAGTCATGGTGTAAGTTTGAATACTCAACGATTAGGTCGTTCATTAGTAGTACCCGATAGTAATAGTGAAGAGAGAGAAGAACAGAACGAACAATCCTATCTCACCAATCGACTTTTGGACTATGGAAAAACGACGATTCAATTAAAAGCTACATCTGATCCGTTAAGTTTTATCTTCAGCGATGGAAAATTTTTGCCGGCTACTCGTGATCCACTCACAAATGATTATCTAAAACCAACGCAACGGGCTGTAGAAGAATTATACAAAGCTGTACGTGGACATCTAGTCTATGATATGAAGACGAGTTTTTTTGCTAATGTCGTTCTTGAAATGCAAGAATTTAGTAAATCGATACCATTCGATAAAGGTCTAATTCCACGAATTATGAGTATGTCCGACGAGCAAATAGCCTTATTAGCTAATATTCGTATTGATGAACAACAATGTAAATTAAAATATATTGACGAACGTCTAACAGAATTGGAAGAAACACGTGATGCTGTTGAAGTTGTATGTAATGAATTTTATAAAAATCGAGAAGATAATGAAATGTCAATTGAATCTACATCAGAGATGAAGCGAAATATTCGTCTTAATCATAAAAAACTTCGAGAAAAACAACGACATAAAATCGAAGATCAATTACCTATTGATCGTAAGGAGAAGACGACCATTGATGAATGGTCCACAACTGTTCTGAGTCATAGCGGAAACACTTCCGATAATGATGATGATGAAGAAGAACTTATGTCATTAGATAATAATGATGATATTGAACAATTTCTCCTTCAAATATATCGTAAACATGATGAAATTGATCTTAAATATGGTTTTCTTGATGATGATGAAGAAGAAACCGATGAATATATCAATGATCAACGACCAATCTTGACTGATGCGACTACAGTGGACATTGAAAATGAAAATCATCAGCAAGACGAACTTAACCATGATTCTTTAAGATCTGAAGCACCAACTACAGAACAAGATGCATCAAGAGGAGAATACATCGTTCTTAATGAATCCACATGATTGACAAAATCAAATAGTAGGTAGGTTGTTTATTCGTTCATATCTCTCCTTCGAATATTTATATATAATTTTTAGATCAATAGAATATCACTTCCAAAACGTGGATCTTAAGTTGCGATGACATTTTATAAGTTTAAAAGTCTACAATAAAAATTTTTTATTATCGTTGAATTATTCAAAACCCATGATTTCAATTAGTCATAAACCAGAAAGATAATCAATAGCAATCTTCGATTATTTTCATTTGTTTTCTTTTCTTTTTAATATTAAAATAAATATCATGTATTTACAAATAACTTCAAGAACTTTTGCATTTTGAATATTTTACAAATAGTTTATATTTTACTATTATCCACATATTGTGCCATTTGCGTCAATAGCACTAGAATACTCTGCTATTTGTCATGATATTAAAATGATAAAGTCAAAAATAATAATAATAACTATTTTATAAAATCAACATTCTTATTTTACTCATGCACAATCATAGTTTCACTCAACTACGATCTTATTCATCATGGTGATAAGACTTTTTCATAGAAAATCATCCATGATAGTCTCATATTTCATAACAACATCATGATAATTCTAATTGTCCAGTCGACGAAAATGGATAATAAAGATAATGAAAAAAAGATCGACTTCTGTTCAATTGTGATGTGTAGGTGAGAGTTTAAAAGAACGTTCCATACTATAAATAATAAACACTATTACAGTTTAATTTGAAGCAAATTTAAGACACATTTGAATCAGTGAGGACGAGCACGATACATTCTTGTTCTTAAACTACGTAACTGTTCATTTTATTTATACAGACAGCCGTAATCAAGCTCGAAAAAATGTAAAAAGCTTCAAAGAATATATTTGATCTGTCATGTTTTATTCCAAAAAAAAAATCTCTTCGCGTTGTCCATAATGTTGCACGTTTGTCTAACAATCGATTTAGTGTTTTAAGCATCGTTCGTATTCTATGATTGATATCATAAGTTTTTTTTTTCGACATTTTCCATTTTCAGTTTCATGGTTGACATTTGTTTGCCTGTTTCATCAGTTGTCGTATTTGTCTCATGATGAATCATCATGAATTCGGCTAGATCTTCAAAATGATCGATTAATTTCTGTTGTTTTTCTTTAATTTGTTTTAATAATATAGATGGATTCGAAAAATTTTCGTCGTACTATTATGTATCGAATCATTTTGTTCAATACCACATTTCCCATACATCTATAAGTACATTTGCTGCTTGATGTGTATGTTATTTGACTAGTTCATTATTCAAAACGAAATTATGAATATATTTTTCTCATCGAGATAGTACAAATTTTTCTGCCACGACAGCTGTAAGTAGAGCAACGACTAAAATATCAATCGTACTTGCTATGGCAGCTATCGTACCTAATGATTATAGTATTTCGAATTGAATAATTCAACATTACAGACTAATGAACTTTTCTTTCGGATCGATGTCAGAGTAATTCGACAGAGAGAATGAAAAAATTTTTTGAACGATGTTTTTCAAAGAGTTATCTAAAACAAATCGAAAAAGTCGTAGCAAGATGTGTGAGAATCGAAATCCTTGATTTTTCAAAAATTAAAATAAATATGTTAGGACTAAAGAGAATATCGACTTAGTATTGTTATGTAGTTCTTGTGGGTATGAGCGAAGACAAGACCCACACCCACACCCTAAACTCTAAATTCGAAAAACTGGGAAATGTTTCGCATTAATTTTTCTATTCTCAACGTATTGCATTCATATGCATCTTGAATGTATTACTAACATTACAGGAAAAGACGTTTACTGGGATTGGTTTGTGATTATGAAACAGATATTAGACATAATTGACCTACATGTCAAGTATTATCTGAGAACGATATATTTTTTTTTCTCTTTGAAAACATTAATCAATTAGATCAATAATGAAAAAAAAAATTGGAAGTCATGTCTTCTGAATGAGGATATACATCGAATGGTGTTTCATTGACGACAACTTGATTAACAAGTCATCTTCCAGCTACACTGCACTCACCATATATTGATAACTCATTCATATCGGACCTCCGTTTATTTATCATTTACAATCCTTTATATATAATGAAAAATTATAGAAGTGATGCAATAACATGTACTGTAATGATGAATATTTTCTACTAGTCTATGAGTGTAATTATGTTAGTTCGTTGTTTTTTCGTTACTTGTATACAAGGCACGAGCTATAGGAAAGAAAAAAACCATGTTTTTTTTTTTCATGCAATGATTATAAAATTCTGTTTGTTTGACGATTTCGGATATAGAAAAAAAAAAGCGTTGATGTATTTTGTTTTAATTTAAGAGACAAGAATGAAAAATTTATCTTGTTTATTGCAATAAAATCTTCGTAAAATTCTCAAAAAAAAAGAAAAGAATAATAAAATCATTAATTTAATTTGATTCGATTATTCGACAGCAAAAATCTTTATTGTTGGATTGATACATGAATATTGTCAATTATTTCTACAGTACGAACTTTGATTGTAACTTCAATGGAATATGTATTTCGATGACATGGTAATAGTTAACATACAAATAAATTTTCTCTAGAAAGCCGTAGCTTGAGATATAAGCAGTCTATGATAATTATTTCATTGAGCTGTTATTAGATTCATTCATTCTATTCAGGAGAAAAACTCCGTCATTGTCTAATCACTATTTTCACTAAATTTAATAGGTTATAAGTAATATACCGTGTCGATTCCAAATGCCAATACGAGAACTACAGCTAAGACTTCAGAGATTCATTTTATATAGAACTAGTTTTTCCTAGCGAAAGATTTCTTTTTTGTCAAAAACTATTTTAATCTATCCCCGCCTTGTATAGCATGTCGATTCGACTATAAACAGTACTTTTTTCGTTTTAGAAACATTAATAAGACCACTAGAAACAATTTTATGTTTTTCCTTCTGATCTTCATAACAAAAACTATGCTTCTTTTTCTCTGACTTTTTCAAAGAAATAAGTTTTGGAAGAGAAGTGTCTCTCATATTTAGGTTGAGTGTGCATTGTTAGATGAATTTCGCATCTACATTTTATTGTTTTTACTGAAAAAAAAAAGAGTTTAAATAATATCACTCGTTAATTACAATTATTAATATAATTGCACAAGCAAGATAAGAGAACTGTACTCTCTCATCTTATATACTTTTCGTCTATAATAATTTGAAAAATTGGAAACCTTTCATGTTGATTTTTCCATTCTCAATATGTTTCATTCATATTCATTTCTAATTTGTTACTAACATCACGAAGAAAAGTTGTCCATTCACACTGGTTGTGATTATGAAATAGATATTAGTCATAATCGATCTACATGCTAAATATTATCCGAGAAAAATATTGTTTTTCTTTTTTTTTTAAGACCATTAATCAATTAGATCAGCAATGCAAAAAAATATTAGAGGTCATGTTTTTTTGAATGAGTACTGTGATTCTATAACAGTAGTGGTGTTTCATGTGCGATAGTTTGACCAACAACCCATCTCCCACCTACGCTACACCTGCTATGCGTATCGATAATTCATCCAATTCGGACCTCCATTTATTCATCATTTATAATTCTCAATATATTATGAAAAGTTATGGAAGTTATGCAATGACATGTGTTGTAACGATGAAATCTCTTATTACTCTATAGGTGTAATAATGTTAATATTTTTTTTTGTATTTTGTTAGTCGTATACAAGACAGAAATCATAGGAAGAAAAAAAATGACTTTTTGATGAAGCTTCCAATATCACACATTTCAGTAGGCGAACTACATGAAATTTTATGGGTGTAATTTTACACCAATCAAATTACTTATTTCAAAATGATTATTTTTCGTTGTGTTTGTTCCCTTAGAGATCGTAAATAAAGATATCGATGGTAATTGAATATGGCCGCAGAAATGATTCCATCCGAATAGGTTTCAATCTCTGGTCTTTATCGAATTTGACTAGTAACATTTTAATTGATTTTTAGTAAGAAAAAAAAATTGATTAAAATCAGACTTTTTTCTGTTTTCTTATGTGGAAAATTTTTCTTGAACATTTCAGTTTGGTTATTTCGTGGATGGCATACCAAACAATAACAATTGAGTTTTATGCAGTTTTAATATAGAGAATTGATCAACATAATCGAGCACTCACCCTAATGACAATCTCCAAGTTGACATTCAATAGAAGAAAAAATGAGAGGACAAATTACAACGCCCAAGATAAAGAATCATGCATCGATATTCTGAACTTACAATGAATTTCTCTTCCTAAATCATATGAAAGTACATGCTGATCGAACATCTTCCGCAGAGTTAAAGGCACATGACACCTTTCTGCTGTTAAAAACCGAAATATCAACTACACAAAATTAAATTCAACAGCGACAATCCAATATTACACATGCTTTAACCAGTCATTAACGACCTCCCAAAAAATTTATCGTAAACTTTACCTTCATAAGCTATTTTAATCGATTGTATCGATGCATTATTAATGAAGAATAATATTTCGGAAAATCACATTAGAATCAGCCGTTGAATATTTTTCCGAAGAGTTGGCAACAAAGCTTTTGTAATGTCCCCTTGTAGTTACGATTGGAAGACAATTTTGAGAATGACTCAATCATCAATGTGAATAGTAAAAAAACAAAATAAGAAACGTTCTATAATCGATCGTCGTACAATAATAAGAAAATTTTCTCTTTCGTCGTCGCATTACATTTCTTCCGTTCTTTATACAAAGAAGAAAAAAAAATGAAATTACACATACACCTTATCTCACATATTGAATAAATATACATGTTGGAAAAAACAACTTATATATACATGCGTTTCAACAAAGCATACTATACACAAAAAACGAATAGTGATGTCTAACAATACTACTCAATCTCTTCTTACAACACCTCTTGAACTTATCTATTGTCTTCTGAAGAATATCAATCAAATTACAGCTTCCTTTTCAACTCGAGATGTCCGTATACAACCTGATACGACTACAGACAACTATTCTGATTTTCAGGTAAACGCTTAGAGAAAATATAGTTCGCATAATCTATAATTAATTTGATTGTATTTTGTGATAATCGATAGAAATCTAATCGAAATTTAGCTAATAAAATTATTATCAGATTGAATAGGTATATCTGATCAAAGCTAACAGTTAGATTCGATAGTACATTCGATAATTGAATTAGATTAGATTTTTAAATAAAACTCTTCAATCTGATAATTTTATCGTTTAGTTTCATAAACTAAGATCAATTTCATTATACAATATTTCTTATGACTCATAAAAACTTCAACAAAGTTATCTAACGTCATATCACAAAGTTCTTTGATATTATCTTGTAGATAAGAATAAAATAAAACCATCAGTCTGAACTATTTAGAATATTTTTTTTATCAAGTATGAAAAATTGAATATTAAATAAAATCATTCAACTAACAAAGTTATATAAATTTTATCGTTCTTTTAAAAACATTCAAAAATATTGAATCTAGCAAACAAGGAAATTAGCAATAGAAATTTATTGACTGTTCAGTAAGTCATAAAATAGACACACTAAAAATTGAATATCTCCATTATAACTCGACCAAATGGGCTCATTTTTTTTACCAAGGATAGAAGCATGTTCACATTCCAAATTCATACGGACAAGGTCAGTGAGAACCTTTGTTAAATAGGGCTCATACGGATTTGAAGTGTGAATATGCCTCTATCTTTGATAAGAAAATCAACTCGTTTGCTCGAGCTGTAATGAAGATATTCAATTTTTAGTGTGTCTTTCTCATGACTTACTGGACATTCTATACAACAAATAACTAACACATAATACCATATTCTCTGCTTATATTTAATTCATGTTTAATATAGACACTTACGACCCTCAATCTTGGAGGAAACAATATTGGTGTTAAAGGAATAAAATATTTGCTAATTGCATTAGAAAATAACACAGTAAGACTAATTCTCGTTTATCTATTTTATTTTCATTAGTATATCATTTAATATAGACACTCACTACATTGGATCTTCAAAACAATAAAATAGGTGATGAAGGAATACAATATCTAACGAATCTATTACAAGATAATACTGTAAGAAATATTCTCTATTGATATTCATCTATTATCTATCAATGGATATATATATATAGATACTTATCACACTTAATCTCGGAGGAAATGAGATTGGTGATGAAGGAACAAAATATCTGGCAAACACACTACAAAATAATGCAGTAAGATGAATTGTTTTTGTTTACTTGATCATAATCACTACTTAACATAGACACTTAAGACACTCGATCTTCAAAATAATAAAATCAAAGACGAAGGAATACAATCTTTAGCATGTGCATTAGAAAATAATACGGTAAGATTTCTTTTTTTAAGGTCAATATCTCATACATATTTATCGTAATCGATTAACATAGACACTCACCATACTTAATCTTGGAAGAAATCAAATTAATATTGATGGAATACAACATTTAGCAAATACAATAGAAAATAATACGGTAGAAAAAAATAATCAATTTATTCATTTATTTCTAATCTTTAATATAGACACTCACTGAACTAAATATTGAAGGCAATGGAATAGGCAATGAAGCATTACAATATCTAGCATATGCATTAGAAAATAACACAGTAACAAAGTTTTGTTTTTTCCTATTTTTATAATTCATACTGATATCAAACTTGTAAAATAGACATTGATAAAATTGAATCTTGGACGAAATGATATCGGTGTAGAAGGAATACAGTTTATTGCGAATGCATTAGAAAATAATACAGTGAGAAAAATTTTTTCTATTCATCTTATACATTTCTACTTCTCGATAAAGACACTTACTACACTCAATCTAGGTGGCAATGTACTCGGCAATGATGGCATAGAATTATTGACAACTGCATTACAATATAATAATGTTAGATGAATTGTAGGTTTTTATTTATCTAATATTTATTTCTATTTTATTAGACACTCACTACATTGCATCTAGGATGGAATAGTATTAGTGTAGAAGGAGCACAATATCTAGGAAATGTATTAAATAATAATTCAGTAAAGAAGAAGACTTTTTTTTTTTTTCTTAAGTAATTTACATTCATTTCTTTTGATCAATATAGATACTTGTTCAATTGGATCTTCAAAGTAATGAAATCTATGATGATGGAATACAATATATAGCGGATGCTTTACAAAATAATATTGTAAGATCAATTCTTTATGTATCTTATCTATCTTTTATGAGTTGCCTAATACGAGTTTGAATATAAATATGAAGAGCTCACTGTATATTATTACTTCGAAAATAAATGAAAAAAAAAAATCCTTTTTCCTATAGCTCTCCGAAGCATAAACTGGAAATATGTGTGAGAATGAAACATAATGGTAATCTAAGGCTAATATCTTGACAGTTACTTATGCTGATTCGAATAATGTTAGGGCTAATTTTTAGTGCGATGTATCCCATGCTCAACTGCTCAAAAAGACTTTTCCCTGCGTAATTGATCTTTTATTTCAGCGTCGCGGCGTGGGAACACAAAGCATTTTCCGAAAAGTCGCGATCCATGCTCGTATCTGTGTACAATATAGGTTTGCCTTCGAATTTATAAGTTCGATAAATAGATGAGTAGAAACTTTTTTCTTTTGTTTTTGTGGTGAGACTTTTCTTTGAATTTTTCATTTATTTTCGAACTCGAATTAGGCATTTTGCTTCTATCTTTTGGTCATCTCTATTTCACTCAATATATAGACACTCAAAACGTTGAATCTTACACGAAATAATATTAGCGACAAAGGTGCACATGATTTAGCCAGTGCTTTAGAAAATAATACAGTAAAAAAAAATATCCTATCCATGATTTATACATTTATCATCATCTATGTACATAGACTCTCACTAATCTACATCTTGCATTGAATCATATCACTGATGAAGGAGCACAATCTCTAGCTAATTTATTGGAAAATAACAGAGTGAGATGAATATCTTAGTTATGTTATATTCTAAAACTCTATTCATTGTTAAACATAGACACTCACTATAGTGGATCTTGCATTTAATGAAATTTGTGTCGAAGGAATAAAATATTTAGCAAATGCATTACAAAAAAATTTAGTAAGATAAAGTTTCGTTTTTTTTTTTATGAATTATTTCAGACTTATCTTCATTGTAGGTACTTATCACATTAGATCTTCGATATAATCGACTCGATGTCAATGATAGATCAATACTCAGTGGACTATATGAATGTAATGAAACTGGAAATATACTCATGTTATAGGATTCTTCTATTGTTAAATCAATTTGTTTGCTTCATGGAAATATTCTTCTCAATAATATTCTGTTTTCTTATTTTGTTTGTTTTTAAATATTTTTGCGACTTTCGTTTTTTTTCCACTATAATTATAATAAATTCAAACATTATTACATTGATATCCAGCTTCTGTTTTACATGTTATTATCATTGTTAATAAGCCTTGCACTGTATAAATATCAATTTTTCCCAAAAGATGTTCACTATATCCAATAGTAATCGAAGTTTGTACAAATCGTTGTCTAGTAATTGGTAATTGTTTATTTAATTCACCAAATAAAATCCAATTTGATAATTTTGAAAAAGGTACAAAAACGAAAAGATGAAATGATGAATAATATGTTATTAAATCTTGTGCACATGATGGGATTAATATTGTTGAAATATTTGTTGATGTAAACCAATAATAATCTCTTGGATTTTCAAGTTCAAAGACAACGTAAATATCAGATATTCTTCTATTTGGATAATCATCTTCTTCTGTATTAAATAATTCATTCCAAGAGAATGTATAGGATTCAGTTAAATTTGTTATCATAACATATTCAACAAAGAAATTTTGTTCTGCATGAGAATTAAATGTATGCCACATTTCTCCGTTTTGGACCATCATTACCTAGAAAAGTTGAATCCATTGCAGTTGCTGGTCGTTCTGGACGAAATAGAACACCATCCGATCGACATAATTGATTAACAACAGTTAGATTTGTATTACCAATTTTATCTGACATAGCAACACCACCTAGAAAAATTTCATTATATAACATCAATTAATATGCTCTATAATTTATATCTAACTCTTATTATCTGCTTTAGAATTTTTTGTAGATTTTTAAACATTAAATTTGATTTTTCAAGTTAAATCATATCAGAATTTGAAATTCAGTGAGCTCTCAAGATAGAAGTATATTAACCTCTCAGTCTCAGCAGAAGTAACATGTTGTTCTTTGTTTCTTTAGAGATAAGTCTTCCAATTGATAAACTGCTTTTAAGTCGAAACTCTGTGCATTATGTATACCCGAATGACCTATGAATATCTTGGAAAGAGTTCACGTCCCTAATTTATTGCTTCGAAGACATTGCACCTTTACGATATTTTTTAAATAAATGCCATAGTTCTTCTCAGAAGCACCAGAAAAACTAATTTTCGAATTTTGACTTGAAAATTTGCATAGAGACAGGCCTTCTCTGTCAAAAATCTATTTTCATTCCAGAACAATCGATCTAGCTAAAATTTTTAGGAAATATGCTTGCGAGCATAGGAAGCTTACAGTAACAATTTCAGTCCGAAATATTGAGTTCTTCAAGAATTATCTCTATATCAAGAGTCAAAAAGTAGGTCTCCCCAAATTTAATGATACAGATTTCTGATGGGTATCAAGATGCAGCTAATACTTACTGCTACAACTTAACAGAGATCGATTTTCTCAATTTTTCTTTATTAATTTTTCATGTCAATTTTTCTTGACAAGTTCGAAAAGGGCGTGGGTGTGGGTCTGTGAGTATGGCTAGGGATGTACTGGGACTGAAGACTTCCTAACAAACATGGGAATTTTTCTCTATGAAAAATCCCTGAGACTCTACACGATTTTTATCTAGAGTTGCTTAGCTTGACCTAATTTATATGTGCATACAATTGGACAGATCGATTACGAAACTAAAAGGTCGAGTCTCGATCAGTCTGGGTCGAAACATTAAAAAAAACAAAATTTTGGTCGAAGCTGAACGAGACTCGACCTTTTACTTTCGTTATCGATGTGTCTAGTTGTATAATATATAAATTAAGTCAGGCTGAGCAACTCTAGATGGACATCTCATAGAGTCTCAGTGCGGATGTGGGTGCCGGTATGTTACATATTTGATGAAAAAATGTCGCTGATGCACACGGAGAAACTATCACTTCATACGACTGCAAAAGCAATATTTTCAAAGAAACCCAACTTGTGAGGGATATGTTTGACATTGATTGATAGAAAAATGTGTGGATGAGTGTGGGTCTGAGAGTCTGTGTGTACTGTGGATGTCGGTGTGGGTGAAAACAAGATTTGTACCCACACTCTACATCCGTACATCAACATCTAAACTCTCAGCAAGATTTTATCATTTCTTTATGCAGACATATTCGAAAAATAAACTATATTGCAAACATTTTGGGACACTCGGTATTTCACAGTGTTTAATATCTTGATTATAACACTATCATTTCTTAATAAAATTCAATGTGTTTTTTTTCACCAAAATGATCAATACAAAAAGCTCTACAAAGTCTGATAAAATGAAAAGTTTTTTGAATATTTTGTATTTTTTGTGATTGACTGTCCATGAAACTATCCTATATCAATAAAATGATTTTGTAGGTTTTTATGACATTTTTTTCTTAGCACTGAAGTTGATTTTGTTGTTATTGTATTTTATATTCAAGGGCTTTTCGTATTGAATATATATAGATGATACTCGACCTCTACTATACACTACAGTATAGACTACGCCAAAAATCCAGTTCTCATAATTGTTTTATCAAGAAGCATAATGTTTGTAAAGAACGAATATACGTTAGAAAGATTAACTAATAATATACTCTGTACGCAAAATCTTAAAGCAAATGTTACGACAATCTGATTTTGAATATGTTTGCCAACGGCTTATGAAATGGCAATAAAATGTTAAGAAGAAGAGAAAAATGCTATATTAAGATTATTAGCAACTGAAGACGTACTGTAAGAAAGTTTTGATAGAATTGTCATTAGGTAGTGTCTCGAATAAGAATAGTTTCTGTTTTAACTACAAGCGTAGTTCATGCAAATTTGGATTACTTTGTGGCTGTACATATTGTCGATTGTGATTGACATATGTGCCGGAATCACGAGTCCTCTTCGACCATTTACTACCTATGATCATTCGGCAGTACTTCAGACAAATATGGCTGAACTTTGGTGGACAGTGAATAATGTTGAACAAGAGATTACGTTTGAGTTGCATATGAAGACTATCGGATGGATTGGTCTTGGGATTAGTCCAGGTAGAAAATCAAACAGATGATTGTTGTTATAATTCCTATATTTTTAAATGATGATTAGCTGGAGGTATGAAAGGCGCTGATATCGCAGTTGGATGGGTCGACTCTTCTGGCAAAGCTCATATTCAAGTATGACAGATATCTTTTCTTTTGTTGTTGTTGTTACTGACTTATACACAAATTGATCGATCGGATCTCTTTTTAGGATCGATTTGCATTCGATAAAATGAAACCAGTCATAGATAACACAACTCAAGATTGGTTTCTTCTTCAAGGTCAAGAACAAAATGGATGGACAGCTATTCAATTCAAACGTTACTTTGATTCTTGTGATACAATGGATGTTCCTATAAAAGTATGAGCGTTAATTCCGTTATTAAACTAATGGAAATATAATATTTTATGAAATAGTCTGGTACAAATATTCTTATATTTGCCTATGGTCTTGTCGATCTTGATTTATCTCGATCAGAAGACGATATCACGTATCATGAAAGCAGAAGAGGTGCACGTATGTTACCACTTCGATCATATTCCAATCAACCGGCAGATGATATGTTTGTTGGACTTGATTTCTTCGATTTTAGCTTCGAGAATGTGTGTAATTGTATTACAATTTCTTTTTTTCTTCTTATTTCTCATCTCTTTGTTTAGTATGTTGTTCCACCGACTGACACTACGTATCATTGCAAAGTATTTAAAAGTCCAAGTACATTTCTTGCGAAAAGACATGCAATAGCCGTATATTCTATTTATTTCATAATTATTTTACTTTTATTTTTGTATTTTCTCATTTTTTTTGCAGCATAAAATATTGATTGATTCGAGAAATGTGAATCTTTTACATCATCTAGACCTATTTGAATGTCCATCCACGGATGTATATGATGATGCTAAACTACCCGATGGTATATGCGATGACATTCTCAATGGAACAAGAAAGTGTTCGTTAACTATAGCTACCGCTTGGGCAATTGGTGCTGATGTGGTAAGAGAAAAATGATAATAACAAATGACTAATAAAATGGCTTTAACTTCATATAGACTACTGTATATCCAGAAGAAGCTGGTTATGCTGTTACCAGTGACATCGGTACAAAATATTTCATGATTAAAATACACTATGATAATCCACGACTAGCTTCGAGTAAGATGATCGGATATGTGTTACAAGTATAGAGTAATATTGATTGTTTTATTTTTCTCTAGATCTTCAAGACAGTTCAGGCATTCGATTTTATCTTGGCAATAAACTTCGACAATATGATCTTAGTTACCTAATATTTGGAACTCTGTCTAATCCAGCAAGTCTTGCTATTCCGCCAAAAGTCGAACAATTTATTGTCGATTCCTATTGTCCTCCTGAAGCTACTCGCGTATGCATATTATTTCACTCACACGAGATTTGAGATTGTTCTTATATTCTTCTTTGTCAGATAGGATTTTCCTGTTTCTGGAATCAATGTTGTGTCTGCATTGCCACATACTCACTTACAAGGTACATGACTTGTACGATAATGAAAAGATTAGAATTCATTGGTTTCTCTATAGGGTATAGCGTGTGGACCAAACTAATTCGTAACAATACAGCTGTTCAATATTTATTTAATGCAGAAGCTTACGATTTCAATTATCAATTCGCAAATCGGCTACCAAAACCGATCAAAATCTATCCAGTAAGAAATTAAACGGCAAACATTCATCAAATTTGATCAACATTTAGGGAGATGCATTTGCTACTCGTTGTATATACACTACAAGAAACAAGAATGAGATCACACTGGTAGAATGATGAGATAGGATTGTGCAGATTTTAAATCATATTTTATTTGTATAGGGTGGGCAGCGGACAACAGACGAAATGTGTTCTCACACATTTTCTTATTATCCTCTTGTCGACAGTTTAGCCGGATGCATGACAGCAATTGATGAGACGGCATGGCGAACTATTATGAATACATCTTCGTTAATTTTGTTTTATGAACTTTAAAATTTTTATTGTTTCTATTTTCATTTGAATAGGCCAATAGACAACAGTAAACTAGCGCAATGGCTTCATAATCTTACATGGACAACTGAATCAACTGCTCAATGGCAAGAGTTCTTTGATAAAGCTCAGCGTCGTATTGTTTACGGTCGAGAAGGTCAAATGGAATCTAAAATTTTACCTACCATCCCGAAATATGAAGATCTCAAAGTTGAACTATGTAATAAATAAATGTGGAAACCTCGGATTCAAATCCGAGAGTTATGTGTACTTCAAAAAGTGAATGAGACAGATGAGTCACCCTAGAATGTGTGGACATCAAAATTGTCCTGGCAAACCCTTTCTGTAATCACTTGATTTCTATTGGTTACTGCTCAACCAATAGGATTTAGAGATGAATAGAGCTCAGATTTGAACTCTTCACCTTGATTTACCCTAAGAAAGTCGTTTTTCCTATAACTTGATTTCTATTGGTTACTGGTCAACCAATGAGATTTCGAGGCGAATGGAACACAGATTCAAGTTCTCCACCCTAGAAAACCTCAAACTATCATCTCTGTGATCGGAAGATAGAGCTCTAATTGTAGATCACATAGAGCGTGGACGAAAACAGAACTGAGTTCCGTTTAATTATCTTTGCAATAGGTGAGTTAGCTTCCTTGTTTCCTTATGTTTTATATACCATTTTGTAGCTCGTGAAATTCTCTATCGAATGGTATATAATAGTTGGGGTTTTAATTGACCATGATAGGAAAAGTTTTTAAGGGAAACAGAGAAGGGTCGATTTTCTCATAGGGAAGCATAGGGAAAAAAATCAGTATTTTTGCAATAACTCAGGAAGAGCTCGTCCAATCAGGCTCATCTTCGAACTCGACTGAGACATTGATGAGACTGAACTGTGTAGAAAATTTCATCACGATCTGACTCTCCTTTCGAAAGTTATCGTGTATACGGACGGACGGACGGACGGACGGACACACTGACCGATTTTAGTAGTGTACTCACTTTTTGAGTACACAAAAAGAGATTCCCATCAGTACCGATCAATCGTGGCACGAATCCAATAACTCGATGGCTTGTCAACACACATTATTTTCCTTTGCATTAATTTTCCTTGTTTTGAAAGCTATATTTTCATAAACGGAAAGTAAGATTATGCTGTCTATTAAGATTTGACAGCAAGCATATTTTAGTGGTCAGAGGATGCTGCTCTACTTGCATCGGTTCAAAACGACGTAAAATGCTATTGGTTACTTCTTGAGGAATATGGATATTGGGTGTATGGTTCAATGTTTCTACAACTACACCTTCTAGTACTCACAGCAAAAGTGCTTTACTAGATATCAAATTTTAAGTTGAAAACAATATCATGAGAAGAAGCACATTGAGTTACATATTTGATGAAAAAATGTTACTTTTGTACATGGAGAAGCTATAATTTCATAAGACTGCAAAAAGCAGTATCATATCAACCAGTAGAAAAAAATAAACTAAAATTCTAAATCGTGAGAGTGGTACCATTCGAAAGAGCGCGAAAAACTGAGTATTTACCTAAAATTTCACCGTTGGGTATGGTGTACACCCAAGCAAAAATTTTTTAAATATGATTTACAGCAGGAAATTTTTTTTGTTGTCTCTCTAAGTTTTTTCTTGCGTTCTGTCGATAGCAAGATATACATACATATATATATATATATTCAACTACGATAGAACGGAAAGAAAAAAACTATCCATAGGCATGGCATATAATGATAAACAAAAAAAATTATTCAAATAGAAAACTAAATACAAAATTGTTTAACATTTCGCAGAATAGAAATGGGATTAAAGATTCAAAAGTGCAGTTTAGAACTATAGGATTAAGCATTCTCTCAATCAATTTTTATTTCATTAGTTCTAAAGATTCAATATTGTTCAATTATTTTTTAATTTCTGAAAGTTAAGTAGTTCGATGTTATTCGAGTCGAACCGACAAATATATTGCTTTCAACTTTTCATCAATGTAAATAAGTCAAAATTTTCTATCTTGATCTAATATTAATATATCAAGTCTTTCGAAAATGTTGTATCTCATACGACTACATTAAAAATTAGATGGATGAAAATAGCGTAAAGCATTAAACAAATAATATGAATTATCTAAAAGGCATGTGATCTGGTTTACCATACACTTTTAAAGAACAGTCATTTCAAGAAGACCCTTTCCTTGCTTTTGTCTTTGCTTAGCTATCTATTTTCCGGGTCGTTCTAATAGAGAATCATAAATGCTCATATATTATGTGCACGATTAATAGAAAAAAATGCTCTATAATTGTTAGTGACGATGTTCGGATTTTTTTAATAGAATAAAATCAAGTATAAAATAGTTTTTAAAGATGAATAGATTGAACTGATAAGCATATATATTCAGAGATATTTATGCATAAGATACAACTTTTTTATTTATATATCTGAAAATTGCATAAATATCCCATGATATGCTGTATATTTCTTATTGATCAACCCTTTGAATGGCTTCAAAATGAAATTCAGTTTAACTTTTTGGCAAGTCAACGATAAAATGACAATTACTGAACTAAGTCTTTTAATTCATGGCGTTTTAATGATGTCATTCATTGTCTTCAATACCAGATAAGATAGTGCAGAAAAAAAGACAGTAGCATGTGTTCTTCGAATCAATCATATAGTGATAGAGGATGAGGCAAGGGGGAAATAAGTGACTTTTATGACTTAAAATCATTTAGATCACGTAAATTGCGAAAGTAATTAAAAGTCATTAAAATACCTCAAACTATTCCAAAGAGGATGCTAGTCAGTACTTACCTAAAATCTGTTGATATGTGAATGTATAGATATACGTTTCGAATAAGATATAATAACAATGATTTTATCAAAATATACGTACGATATAACGAGTTTTTGATAATATAAAACGATAGGCTTAGAATCACTCTAAGACATTTCATTAAAGTTTTTAAGCACGTAATGGTCTATAAAAAGAATCGGCCTTCGATATGGAAAACTTCACATCATGTCTGCTTGCATCGAAGTAGGCAGTAACAAGATACTAAATTGTTTTCGTGACCGACTTCGACAACGTTCTTCGAAAAATGTCGGACTACAAAGATTACTATCTCATGTATGTATAATATGAGACCACACGAGGTGGATCGGAGAAACTCATAAAAGCGACCATGTTTAATTATCTGTGATTCCTGCTAATTTTTAATCTACTATCAAATTTCAATAGCAATGACTAGTCGAAAGTATTCATCATTTGATTGTTTGTATATTCAAATAGGTTATTCGCTCATCGTTTATCCACAAAAAAAAATTTATGCATGTTTCAATACTACTTTTGGTGATATTCGTCTATTCTGATAATGAATTTTACTGAACTGATGGTTAGCTGACTGACTAGGATGAAGCCAGGGTATGGGTGTGATAATAAAGAAGAAACACATACACACACCCACACCCACACCCTTTTTTCGTTCTTCCTAGCAAAAGAAAAAGAAAAGGAATTTATATCTTTTAAAAGGATTTATGAAATAAAAACAATACACTCTAAACAGTAGTCATTGAAGTGGCACCGAAGTCAGTTCTCGTGTACATGAAAAGCAAACAAAAGTTGAAAACAATAATAAAAATACAAGAAAATAGTGATGTTGGATTTTTTCTCTCGTTTCTCTGTCGTTCGTTTGTTGTTGAGTGTCTTCGAAAATAAAATATTCAAGGCAAAAAAAGAGAGAATTTATTGACTACATTAAACAACAAAAAACAATTTTAGTAAATGGTAGTGACAAAGTTTCAATCCCTCATTGCACATCGATTATTTTTATGACAAACTTATATACAATTAATAGATCAAACTACGTGATTTTGTAGAGAAAAAGTAGGGCTACCTTCTGACGACAAGATACTTTGAAATGCTTAAGTATAACATAATCATATGATCATTTATTTCATCTCGAGTAAATTTTTTTATCATGCAATTTTCCAACAAACAAAATGTGCTTGTCGATATAATTAAAACACATTTGTATGATAAGTTTATAAATCATTTAGATATTTTTTCGTGAAACACTTTTTATATAGTTTTTTCAAAAAATCCATGATCACAAAGTTTACTCAAGATCAATAAAAGGATGTGGGTGTTTTCGCTAATCTACACACACCCACACCTTTGCTGAAGAAAAATGTAGAAAAAGTTTACTTACTCATTGAACCAAATCGTAGGTTTGTAGAAGTACGAATTAATGAGGCTTATGGACATATATCAGAGTTGTAACTGGCATAGGGAACATGGCCGGTAGAAACGACTTTTCTGGACCGGTCGGTCTAGAAATTTGTCCTATTTTTCTCTTAAGTTTTGTTCAGTTTTTGAAAAAAAAAACAATCGTAAAAGCGCTTATTTTAGCATCTCAAACAATCTTTTAGAATGTTAGTGACAAAATCCAGAGACGAAAATGCCGTGAGCCATTAATATCAAGTCCATATTTATTATAATATACCTCACATATCTCGTCTACTTACTATGCCAAAAATATAACAAAGGGGGGGGATGAGTCTTCGAGTCTATTTATTTCAGATTCTATAGTAACGAATCTATCACTATAGTAGTCTTTGGTAATTTTTTAGCAGGATGTGGTTGTGGGTATAAATAGACTCACAGCATGGAGGAAAATCCATAACACCCATTAAACTCACTTCAAAAGTTAAAGTAGTATCCCTATTGTTCACTTCATTTACGTAAAAGACAATCTAATTTTTAAATAGCTTAAGACATTGCTATTGTCTATGGTCGCCATCTATGTAACTTTAATCAGTTTCTCTCTATTTTTCATGCTACTCACCTCGCTGGTTAGATTTTTAAGAAATTCATTTTCTTTCGCATTCTATTATATCTAAGTTAAGACGAATTAGTAAGATTTCTTTTCACATTGTTTTCGTCACATGTTTTCATTTGGAGCTACGTTAAATCCATTTAATTTTACAGTAGCACAAACTGTGTCTCCAGAGGCGCCTGATCCTTCTGCAATGGCCGATACTCAATTGAAATCATGTGAAATTGAAGGATGTCAACGCATCTCGGCCACAATATGTCGTCATTGTAAAAAAAATGTCTGCCGACGTCACTTCATTGAGCATGCAGATCAACTTGTACAAGAGCTGAATCCATTATGCGATAGCATTAACAAGTTGGGTGAGAGAATTAGTTCTGTTGATATTGATACATTTAAAAAGATGGCGCTTGACAAGTTAAATCAATGGCGTGATACAGCTATACAAAACATTAATGACTTATATGAATTTAAGAAAGAAAAACTCGATCTTCTGCTTCGCGATAATGAAGAGGTTTTTGTACAGCAGACATCTGACCACTTAAAGGTACTTGATACATTAAAAGCCGACACAAGCGCTCATGTAAAAGAAGAAGACATAACATTTGAAGAGTTACAGATATTAAAGCAAAAATTCAAGACAATAGATGACTGCGTTAATAAAACGCACAACCGTTTAGTGTATTGTGACACTAAGCCTATATTAATGGATTATACCTGGATGCTCCTACATTCTACAGGAACTAATTATATGAGTGGTGGTACACTTCTTTGTGCTGACTATCAGATGAAATTAAATGACTTTTATGGTAATGCCACACAAAAATGGCAGTTAATCTACAAAGCAACAAAAAATGGTTTTGATGCAGAGGACTTTCATCGCTGCGCGGATAACAAAGGCCCTACGATGACTGTTATACAGGTGGGAACTGGTGATTATCTATTTGGAGGTTATGCACAAATATCTTGGGGATCTGATAATAAATACAAAGCTGATCCCGCTGCATTTATCTTCACTCTAACAAATCCACATGGTATACAACCGACTAAATTTTTCCAGAATCCAGGTCATCAGTATGCTGTGTGTCATGGAAAGACCACTGGACCATGTTTTGGTGGAGTTGTAAAAGATTATCAGCATTTTACGGACATTCTAATAGCGAATGATGCAAAGAAAAATCAGAAGTCACACAGCGACTTTCCTGCCACCTATCTGGATACAACTAACAAGGGTGATACTCTATTTACAGGAACACAATATTTTACGGTTAAAGAGATTGAAGTGTATCAATGTTGCAATGAGCCAAAATGAGAACGAGAAGCATGCGCATGAGACGAGTGAGGAAGAGGATTAAAGAGGGTTGATGCGAGTTTAGATTTCCAATGCTCTTATGTGTAATTACCTCCGCACCGCACACCTGTTTTGCTATTCCATCAATCAATAGCATGATTGAATGTGTTGACCTCATGACTTATGATGATATCCCGATCACTCTACCCTTCATCCGTCTTTTTCTATTATAATATTCTTCGCTTCGTCAATAGTCCTTTCTCTTCAATAAAACTGTCTTGTTAATCAAAAAGAACAGAAGTGATGTGACAAAACAGCGTGGTGATGATTTGGTGTACCGAGGATAATGGTAATGATGTTACTCCTCCAGTTTCGGGTATAGGAATGGATTCGAATATCGATGTCAAACGACATCTCTCTCAAATATTTCCATTTACACATATACACCCGCTCAAAAATAAGTAAATGATATTGTAATTTTCATTTAGAAATTTTTGTTACAATTAATTTTTCTTGGTGGATATAATTGAGTGAAACGTATGGTCAAGTCTTAAACAATTTAAAATAATTTCAAAGTCATTGTATAGATGTTCAACAAAATGCAAAAGCCTATTTGAATAATGATCAGAATGAGTATAGGTAACCTTGAAAGAAAACAAAAAAGGATATTTCAATAATGTTTAAAAGCACAATGGAATAGACGATGAAAATTGAACTTATTGTTTTGAATATTCACGAATTCAAATAATAATTGCTTCACAAAAGTTTTTTTCTTATTGTAACTGATAAAAACTTCCCAACTATGGATGATAAAACATGAAACGTGTTGTAACTATCTTTGATAACAAAGACAAATATTTACTTCATTTTCATTTAACTGATGTCTACGTGTTTGTTAGAATTTTTCTCTATTGAATTATTGTATAGAATTTTCGATAGCTTACAGGCACATAAGCTCTTCTATGCATTTACTGATTTAAGTGTATATGATGATAATGTTCTTACCGGATATAATCGATACTCAATCAGTCTATCATCATCTATGCTTAAAGATCAATTAGATTTTATGTATATAATTTTATTCAACTAGAAAAAAAGTTATTTCAATGATGCTTGCTGAAGATGATGATAGAGTAAATCAATCATTATTAATTTTCTCAAAATTCTATATCGAACGATTCATTAGTCTTCATTCATTTTCTATTGCATCCGAACAACACAGAATTTTCAGACAAGGTCATCTATTATGTCAGTTTAGTGGTTTTTTATTGTTAAATTTACCGAGAATTTTCTTCAGACTTATTGTTGTGTTTGTGAATCTGATTCCGAGATAATTCTATTTCGAGCAGAAATAATTAATTAGAAATGAGTTTTGATCGACAGAATCATTGGACAATATGAGGTATTTAACAATCGTACATTATTATCGTTATTGATTAGAATATTTATTGAATCCAATAGTCAAATTGTATTCGTTAAATATTACTGTGTTTCTGAATATGTCCACTGACTAGACAAAAGAAACAGCAACAATAAATTATTTAGCACGATTGATACTCTCTATTCGATGTACGATCATATTGTCTTTATATTATGACTTGTTTTCAAAATTTATCGATTATATTTTTATTTTGAGAATAAAATGGTCGATTAATGATGGGTATTTTCAATCAAATGTTGTTTGAAATGTATTGTTTAATGCATTTCGAACTTGCCATTGATAATCCGATTGATGGGGTGTGGGTGTGGGCGTGGGGGTGTTACTACTATCATTCACACCCACACCCTTTCATTTGGTATAAAATTCATTATTTGCTCTATTTAAAATTATAGCGATACCCTCTGGAGAAATATTATTCCCAGCCGGGTATGAATCTTATACGAGACCAAATTTGAGTTATGATTTACTATGATCACATCAAAAAAACGAAAGGACAAATGTCCAAGAGCCAAAAGTTTGTGGACTTTCTTCTAAGGCTTGGATCTACTACTACAACTATCAAACTCGTATATATCTATTGAATTTAATCAAAAATCTAAAAACTTTCAGAGTGATCCACGTATATGAATGTAACCACACTGGGAATGTACTCATGTTATAGGGCTTTCTTATTTTTTGCTTTTTTTTTGAATATTTCTCCGACTTTGTTTCTTTTCTCGTTTTTTCTACTAAAATTTTTATTAAATTCAAACATTATTACATTGACATCCAGCTTCTGTTTTACATGTTATTATCATTGTTGATAAGCCTTGTACTGATAGAAATGAACATTGTACTGTATAAATATTGATTTTTCCCAAAACATGTTCACTATATCCAATAGTAATCGAAATTTGTTCACCATAAACTCCAATAATATTTATTTGAAGACTATCAGATGCGTTTTGTATAGATACAAATCGTTGTCTAGTAATTGGTAATTGTCTATTTAATTCACCAAATAAAATCCAATTTGATAATTTTGAAAAAGGTACAAAAACGAAAAGATGAAATGGTGAATGATGTGTTATTAAATCTTGTGCACACGATGGCATTAATATAGTTGAAGAATTTGTTGATGTAAACCAATAATAATCTCTTGGATTTTCAAGTTCAAAAGCAATATAAATATCAGATATTCTTCTATTTGGATAATCATCTTCTTGTGTATTAAATAATTCATTCCAAGAGAATGTATAGGATTCAGTTAAATTTGTTATCATAACATATTCAACAAAGAGATTTTGTTCTGCATCAGAACTAAATGAATGCCACATTTCTCCTTTTGGACCATCATTACCTAGAAAAGTTGAGTCCATTGCAGTTGCTGGTCGTTCTGGACGAAATAGAACACCATCCGATCGACATAATCGATTAACAACAGTTAAATTTGTATTACCAATTTTATCTGATATAGCAACACCACCTAGAAAAATTTCATTATATAACATCAATTGATAAAACTGCTTTTAAGTCGAGACTTTGTACATAATGTAAATCTGAATGATCTGTGAATACCTTGAAAAGAGTCCGCACCTTTAACTTATTGCTACGGAAATACTGCACTTTTACGATATTTATTAAATGAATATTGTGGTTCTACTCAGAAGCATCAGAAAAACTAATTTTCAAATTTCGACTTGAAAATTTGCATAGAGACAAACCTTAAGGCCTTCTCTGTGAAAAAACCTATTTTTGTTCCAGAACAATTTTCAGAAAATGTAGTTGCAAGCCTAGGAAGTTGATAGTAAAAATTTCAGTCCGAAATATTGAGTTCTTCAAGAGTTATCTCTATATCAAGAGTCAAAAAGTAGGTCTCCTCCAAATTTAATGATACAGATTTTGGATGGATGTCAAGGTGCAGCTAGTACTTACCGCTACAACTTAATAGAGCTCGATTTTTTAAATTCTTCTTTGTTAATTCTTCATGTCAGCTTTTCTCGACAAGTTCAAAAGATAGGAGTAGTCCTATGAAAAAAGATCCATTTTTCTTAAAAATTAGGTCAAAAATAAAAATTCGGCTCTGTTGAGCACAATTTTCTCTTCGATCTAAAACCTTCTCGAGTTTTGTAGCGTGTAAAATAGCTGAGAAATCTAGAACGTACGAACAAAAAACTCGTTTTGAGAGAAACGACAAACAAAGTTGAATTTTGGAAATCGAGATTTTTATCCTTCATAGAGCGATTAATGAGGAATCACATTCAAGAAACGTATGAAGCACACTTGCTAGAGCATGCGAAATATGTTCTCCAGGTGAGAAACCTATATGCAAAGTCATAGGACTTTTGACAGGAAGCCTTAACAAGAATAGACTTTTTATGTAAATGTTTCAGATCTTGTCGCTGTCCCTATTCTAAAATAAAACTATGGTAATAGTATGTCTTTTTTACATCACTCATATAAACCAACAGATTTTATGCTCTCATTTCAGGATAGGAACAACTCAAAAGACCTAAAACTTTCACAATACACTACTTTCATTAAAGTCTGTTGCTATGCAAAGTTTCAAATCGAAATTCAAAAATCAGGTTTTCTAATGTTCCGCAAGGAGACTACGGTATTCATTTAAAAAGTACTGTACAAGTGTAGTATCTCCAGGCATGTTCCAAGTTCGTTAGAATTGGGAGATATTATCTTTCAAGCACAATAGTCATACATTCTTTGATAAATATTCTAAAGATTGAAAATTTACTAATTAAAACTTATTTCTATCTATTATTCATACCTAAACTCATCAAAGCAATCAATGCATTTAATTGAACATTTGGTTCTGTAAAATTTCCATATGGTGATTGTGGTTGTATTGAAGTTGTCCAAAATGTATCTTTAAATGGTATAACACCAATAGCCCATGTAATCATTGATACTCGACCAATATTCCATTGATTAATATTAACTGAATAATCATCACTAATACGCATATAATGAACTTGAGTATTTTCTAATGTTTCCATTATATCTGGATTTAATGGCATACAATAAATTAATTTAATTCCAGCTTGTTTAGCACCTTCAGCTAAATGTAAATGATATTCACGAGCTGTATAAATATCATATGATGAATCAGGCATATCTTCATAAACTGATGAAAGCCAATCTTGTATAAGAATTTCTACACCCCATTGTTTAATTTGTGAAAAAATTTTATTAAAAAATATTTGTTCTAATGGTAATGAAACATGTCCATCACTACCATTTAAAAATTGATATTTATTTTGATATAAATTATCTGTTGAATAATATTTATGATGAACAATTAAAGGTGTTTGTAAAATTTCTCGTTGTAAAATTTCAATTCCATTTGGAAAAATATCAGATCTTGGTTCATATAATTTAATACCACCATGTTCACCAGTATTATTATTTTGTTTATAATACCAATAAGAATCTAATTCATAATATTGAATAGGTATATGTTGTTTTAAATGATATTCTTTTAATTTAATAAATGTTTGTTCATATGTTAAATTTGATTCTTTATTATACCAATAATAAGCACCTGTATCTGTATAATAACCTAATTTTGATATATAAAAATCATTATAAAAATTTTTTTGTTCTTTTATATGTTCTTTTCCATAATATTGTAACATTAATTTTCCCCATAGATTAATTATTTGATTAATACCTTGTTTAAATTGTGATCCTAATAATATAGTTGTTAAAGAAAATGATTGTTGTATTTGATGAATACGTCCATGTAAACCACATGATAAATGATAATTTAATGATGGTGAACGTGTTTGAAAATTTGTCATAAAATTAGTTAATGATGATAAAATAATATTTGAATCTAATTTTGTTAAATTATATAATAATAATGGATTTCCACTATATAAACCACCATTAAAAAGATTTTTTAAACCAATTCCACGCATATTTAAATCCCAAGCATCTAAAAAAGTAAAATGACCTAATTGATCAATAAGATATTGATCAGTTTGATTAAATGAAACTTTAAATCTTGGAAATGCTGTTGAAACATATTTAAATGTATCACGTACATTTCCTTGTGACATTCCATTAAGATCAACAGGAAAATATTGTTCAAATAAAATAATTGATTGTTCTTGAAAAATTTTAAATGATGTTTCCCAAATAAAATCATTTGTTGTATTTGTATATGACCAACGAAGAGATAATTTATTAAATAAACCAAAAACAATATCAGTTCCAATTGTTTGATATTGTTGTATTAAATATAATCGTGACATTGATATTATTTCTTGTTCGGGAGCTGATGAATAAAATGTTTGATTAAAATGAATAAAAAATGGACCACTTTCAAACCAAATTTGATTATCACGAATAATTCTATATTCAAGAGTATTAGAATTCCAATAAAGATTAACATTATTTTTATAAGTATGAAACATTTGATTATTATTCATTGTTGGCATATCCTTGGATGTACAATACAACAAAAAGAAACATGTTATGATGTAAATATTAAAAATGATTTTCATTATTTTTTTTTTACGATCAAAAAATGTTATACGTATTTATTGTTTTAGCAATATATCACAAGTTTTTTTGTTAATGTAACTAAGAACTGCAAACATTACCTAGACCATTGTTTATCATAGATAAACTTTTATCAACGTCTTTCTTTCTTTTCTTTTTAGTGGCTATACCAATTTTGACACACATTTGTTTTAATGGTAATAGTTGCTTCTATGTCATAGAGAAAGACAAGATAACTATTTCAAACATAATTCTCTCATCAGTTAAAATATGTTTACCTTAAATATTTATAACATTATCACGAGCAACAAAAAAACCACTTAAACAGTGATACGCTTATGCGTTTTCTAAAATTGAGGAATCTATTTCAAATTTCATCTTTCGTGCTCGTATTGTTGCTTTTTCTTAATCTTATCATCAGAATAAACAAAATACAGTGAATTTCGATTTGAGTTGGATCTTGTACACGCCATTCAATAGTGTTCAGATCACTTCTATGTGGTGTATAAGTAGAAATAGTGCATGGATAAGTACTCTAACCATTGTGTTTCACGCTACATTCAAGTACTACTTGAACTATATCGTCGTCTTTTTCAAACAATATTGTATAGACTGCATCGGAACTATAATAAACATTGGGACACAGAAAAACAGCATCCGTAGAATCAGATACATCGAAGGCTGAACTTCCTCGTGAAATATGATTCGAAGGTGGACTAATACGAACTTTACTAGCCACTACTGTTCTTGATACAATCAATCCATCGATAAGAATAGTTCGACCTACATGAATAATTGTTCCATGATAGCCAATATACGGAAAAATAATAGCATTATACTTGTATAATTGTAGGCAAGTACAATCAATGAAATTTTGATGTGATATTGAAGGTTGTTTAGGAGACATAGCCAAAAACATATGTGTAAGAAGAGTGAGTCATTTAGGAACATCTACAAATGCATATATACCATTAATTATTGAAAGACGCGTTTGGCGTGTATCGTATATAAATCAATATGACGAACATACAGCTAAAGTATATAAACAAGTGAATTTACAAAAATCAAATAATGGATAAATGTGACAAACATCTTTTTTTTGTCAAATGTGATGAAAACTTATGAAAGGGAAGGCGTAGGGATACATCAATATATTTTGAATTTTCATAGCAAGCACAATATACAATGGAGATGACTGTCGTTGTTTGATCTCTAAAGAATAATGATCATCGTGCTATAGAAAAAAAAAATTTTCTTGATGTCGTTTAATAGTATCAGTTTTTATTTTATAAAAAAATACTATCATCATAATCATTTTTAATTGTAATATCAGCACTTTAAGCTAAAAGTAATTCTATGACATCTAACTGACCATGTAAATGGAATACTATGTGTTTCAGCTTTTAATTGAATGTTTACATTTGCATCTTGATCTAAGAGCCATTTAACAACAGATGTTCGACCATATGCATAAAATAATAAACTTATTTCTCGTGAGTCGACTGCATCTCATGACAAATCATTAACCAATACCACTTCATACAAATTCAAACTGACCTTTCTTATCAAGCACAATGTAAAAATGTTTGATTGTTGAACAAGATATTGTTCATTAACATGTTTATTCTAATGCTTTCTTATCATTTTTAAACCAATCAAATTGATTAGCAGCAGTTTGTACAAAAAAAATCTTATTTAAGATCAACAAAAGCTGGAGCTACATGACTTCTTGCTGTTTTTCGTTCAGCTGTATTATTAAATCCATTGCGTTTACACTACTTAGCCTTACCTTCCAATAAACAACGAACAACAATCATATGTCACCAAGTGACCATCCTCCTCCCTCTCGGTTAATACAAACATTACTTTTCTATCAAACAAACAAGTGATATCAAAGAAAAATATTTTTCAATATTATGCATAATCCAAAACAAAAAATATCGAAATAAGAAATAATAAGTTTGATAGCAAATGATTTGTTATTGAATCTTTCTTGATCTGTTACATTATTCATTAATCGTGAATTCT
>CAJNOL010002807.1:0-31245 GCA_905250125.1 Rotaria sordida | reverse complement strand
TAAAAATGAAAAATCAGTTTCATATGTAAAAATAATATTAAAATCGAACGAAATTTTTGGAACAAAAAAAAAATTATCTTGTTTTTTTCTAGGTATGTACTCGATATTATAGGTAAGTAGATATTTCATGTTAAACTATTGATTATATACAGTGAGGTGCAAAAACCTTTGTCCTCAGCATTTCAACTACTTCTCAGAGTGAATACAAAACGCAATCATATTCATAAATAAGACATAATACAAAGTACTACAATTAATATGTGATTCTTTTCCTAAGAATTAATCAAAGCTAACTCATCACGATTCTATTGAATTTACCAAATGATTTAGAATGACCAAAAAGTTGATTTTGTAGCATTCCTCACGTAGAAATAGGGTCTAGTTCATCGAGATTTTACAGTTTCTGCTTTTGTACACGACATTGGAAGATCGCTCAGAGATTCTCGATTAAATTGATGTCGGAAGTGTTTGAGGACCAACCGATCGTTCCAGATATTTCCTTAAGTAAAAATTGTTTCATTGCTCAAGTTCTGTATTCGGGACCCTTGTCTTTCTCGAATCCCGAAGATAGGTAGAATTACTTTCTGGAATTGCAGATAAGATGATCTGCAATGTTTTGAATGCAATAATGATCATCGATATCCTCTTGAATGAATACCAGTCGACCAGGATCATGACACTTACACCGCCCTATACCATGATTTTCTATCTGTTCTTTGGGACTCGCTTGACGCCGAGTCTTGAATTCTTCGATCCTCGGTGAATCGTTTTTCTAAATAATTCGTGGAAGGTCCTGTCAATGACCATTATTTGGGTCCAATTTTCACCGTTGTCTCATTTTTTTCGTCGAACCAATTCACCGAGGACTTCGTACTGAACAACAGTGACATTGTGAGATCAATTATTATGGTGCCCGTCCAATGTTTTCTTTTACCTAGGCGATATTGTATTTGATAGCCCAAAGAATGATCTCTATCAGGCAATCGATTGTTGCTCTTTCGGTACTGTAAAATAGTTTTCGGCTTCGCTTTCAGCGAAGTAACATTTCGTTGTTCAGAGTACTTTCTTCTCTCAAAGCACAAATGTTTACGATGATTTATGGTTTACATAGCTACATATCGATCTCTCTCATCTTCTAGAGAATTTTCAAAAAATTCGTTCTAAAACTTTTCAGAAAAATTGCTTATTCGAGAATGGTAAAGACTTTTGCATCTTACTGTATTTATTTTTAATAAATCAGAGCTCCAGAACTTTTACTTGGTTGTACGGAATATACAACAGCTGTTGATATATGGTCAGCTGGTTGTTGTATAGCTGAATTTCTCAATGGTTATGCTATATTTCGTGGTATTGATTCAAGTGATCAAATGTATCGAATAATAAAAATAATTGGTATACCAACACGAGATGAATTACGTGAAATGAATTCACGTTATACAGGTTCAGTTGATTTAACTGTAATTACATTTACACCACGTACATTACGTGGTTATTTACCTGAACGTACACAAGAATCAGCATTAATTTTACTTGAACAATTATTAAAATATAAACCAAATGAACGTTTAACATGTCAAGCAGCACTTGCATCTGATTTTTTTTCTGAATTAAAACAACATTCTATTTTATTGCCAAATAAGCGTCATTTACCACCATTATTTAATTTTCGTGAAAATGAATTATTAAAAACTTCACATTTATATTCAACTATCGTACCTGATTTTATACGAAATAATCTTACTGATATGCATGACATTGAGAATCATAAACTAACATTGAAATAGATTGTTCTTTTTCTTTTTTTTTTTCGTTCTTGTTATTATCGTTCTTTTCTCTGTATTATATCGTGTATCACACGACCTGTTTCTATTGACACAACGTTTATATTGTGATGACAAAATTTCGTCGTCGACATAGGGTTGGCAAAAGTGAAAATGACCGAGTATATTTAGTCGAAAATAATAATGACAATAGTAATAATAGGCATGAATATTCAAAGGTATTATTAGAAAATCATTTTCTGATTTGTATTTGATTTTTTTGTTTTATTTCATATTTTTAGATACGTCGAATAGCATGGAAATTAGCAAAAGGTACATGGAGAGCATTGAAAATTGGTTTTCAAACAGCCATAACTACTCAATCGTTTTGTATTGTCGTTGAACCAAACACAGTCGCGACAACTATAGTTGAATATCAAATGCGAAATACAGAACGACAATGATTAATATCCGATTGATCTTACGTTCGTATAGATAACATAAATCGTTTTCAACCAATCAATTCTTTAATTAAAAAGAAAAAATAGTTTCTTATCATGTTTATATCTGATATAAAGAAAAAAAACCAATGCGGTTCGTCAATGTATGTTACAAAACATAAAATATCTGACAAACATATTTGATTAGAAAATAAAAAAGTAAAAACTACTAAAAATCATAAGTATAAGCATCGGATGAAGATATATCTAAAGTTGAAGTTGATTTGCATAAATAATCATTATCTTCATTATCTGATTCATTATTTTGTGTATATGTTTCAATTGTTGTTCTATTATGATGATGTTGTAAATTACAAGATGTATCAAAATTAAATGGTTTTATTAATTGTCGACTACTTTGATCAGATGATGATAATGATGTTGTTGATGGAAGAATATTTGATAGTAAATTATGAGAAGGTCGTTTACTTGATATTGGTGAACTTGTATCTTCATAATCATATCGTTTATTTTCAATAGATGTTGTTGAATAAGGAAAATTCAATGTTGGTATAATATGAGCTTTTTCAGCATGATATGTTGAGCGATCAGAAAGAGGTGATAAGGAATTTTTAATAATTGAACTAAATCGTTGAAAATAACGTGTTTTTTGTGAATTAGGAGACATATTATTGTAACTGGATGATTGTTTCTGTATAGATTATAGAAAAAAAAATATCGTAATAATATTTTTATCTTTTTGATGTATTTATGTTTCTTACTGATGATGGTTTATGACATTCACTAGTATGATGTTCATGTTTTGAAATATAATGATGAGTGAAAGCTACTATACGACTGGTAATAGGTGTAAGTGGTAACTTTGGTGTTTGAGAAGCATGTTCAATCTATTGTATATGAGAAAAAAATAAATATTATCAATTAATTATTCTAAATGGATTTTTACAAGATGTACTTTAGATGAAATTCGTTTTTTTTGTTCGTCAATATCATTATCATAAACAATCGTTGCTGCTGCTGCTGCTGTTGGTGGTGTTCTTGGTGTAGATTCATAGTCATGAAACGATGTTCTTGAAATCATATCCACAGGAGTATATCCATTTAATAATGGTAAAGATGAACCTTGTTCGCTATTTTGTCGATTGACTTTATCAGTATTTATTAGTTTCGGTAGAATTTTTTTTGGAGAACTAAAATAAACCTTTTAAAAAAAAATCTGATTGTCGAATAAAAACTATTAGATATATCTATATTTATTATTATCTTACATCAGACTCACATTAGTAAAACAAAAAAAACAAGTCAAGTATTTTTACTCTCACATAGTAATAAGTTTATTCTTCGTATGTTAAGTAATAAATACTTTAAAGATTCATAAGTTTCGAGAAAAAAAAATATCTAAGAGACATTTTCATCAACAAATAGCACAAAAAAAGTGTGTACGGTAGTAGAGATGTGCAAAGTAGAGTAGGATAAGAATAAACCACAGCTGACGAGATTTATTGAGATTTTTCTATAAAATCTTGCTATATATTTTATCAATAGATAACTCCCAGTAGCCCGTCATGTAAACTGGTTGCAAGGTAAGGATTAGAAAATTTATCTCACGAGAGAATTTTCTTAGCTATCCCCTTCCAATTTCAATGATTTTTTTGCCTATAAATACTATATAGTATTCTAATAAAAACTAGACTCCTATTGATATTTGACTAATTTTTTTTCTAGAGGCTTCAGGTTTTCGGGAAACTCATATTTTTGAACTTTGTGTATTTGGAGAATTAGCTTCCTTAAAAAAACTCAGAAGTTTTGAACAAAGCCTTTTGAAAGTTTCATATCTTGAAAAGGCTTTGTTTAAAACTTCTGAATTTTTCTATGGAAGCTAGCCTTGTTGAATTCTCTATATACATAACGTTCGAAAATACGAGATTTTCGAAAACCTGAAGCCTCTAGAGAAAATCACAATACGAATCCAGTTTTTACTAGGATACTTGGTAGTATCTATACGCAAAACAATCATTTAAATCAAAAGAAGGTAGGTGAGGAGATTCTCTGGTCAGTCAAGGGATGAAAAAAAAGCTTCCCGTGCACATATCTATATAGTGGTGATAAACAATTTTCATGGTTTCTTGGAGTCGAAAAGTTTAATTCCGCAATGTTCTACTTACATTGGAAGTATATTCTTTGTTAATTTCTCTTCGATAACCCATGGATGTGTTTTAGCCCATGAATTAAACCAATTAATATCATATCGACTATCAAGCACACCAGGCATTCGTTGATCAAGATAAGCAAAAACTTTTTGTCGTTTTGATACAGATTCTTGTGTAGCAGCCCAATGTATTGGTGTTAAATTAGCATAATCTTTTATTCGTAAACAATCATATATATGTTTATCTTTTTGTTCTTGTTGTTGTTCTTCTTCTTCTTTATTATTTTTTATTGATAATAACAAATGTAAAATAGATACATTAGCTAATCGACAAGCAATATGAATAGTTGTATGTCCAGCAGAAAGACGTCTTTAAAAAAATACTCATATCATCATCAAAAAAAAACAACGCTTGTGTGATAAATAAAACTTACAATTTAGGATCAGCTTTATTTGCTAAGAGATATTCAATAGTACTGATTTGATTGTAATAAGTAGCCATCGAAAGTGCTGATTCACCATATAAATTTAATGCATTAATATCAACACCTATGAATGATTTATATTGATGACTATCGAAATCAAATCATGGGTCAAACGTTTTTTTATTCTTGTCTTTTTTTTTTTGACTACTCACTATGGGTTTGTAAATATTTTTGAATTTTAAATGTTTGACCTAATCGTGCAAACTGACATAATTCGTCGACATTGGCCATGATCTGAAAACACAAACCATTCTCCCAATGGCGTTTTTTGTTTCTTTCTTTTGTTTTCATTCAAATACATTAAACTTATTATTATTTTTTTTTGTCTTTGTCTTTAAACAAAAATCAATCATGTTTGTTCGTTTTTTTAAACATACATTTACATCTAACACTAATCAGACACAAAAAACTTTCAACTGTTTCTAGTATAAATACAAACAAAATAAAATAAAAGAATGTTTATGCATTCATATACGGATGTGTTCGTCGAGATTTAACAGATGATGATAATTGTTTATATAAATGATTTTTTTTACTAGTTGAACTAGCATTTGATGAATTTGATGATGTCGTTTGTATTGTTGTTGTTGTTGATGATGATGAAGTTTTTTTATCATTACGTCGTTTTGTTTGATCAACAATTAATGGCCAAAGTATATCTGATGCAAGTGTATTTACAGTACGATCATGTTCAGTTCGAGTTTTTATTGGTGTTGAATCTTTATTTGTTGAATGAAGTAATGTTAAATATATATCACTAATAGTATCATTATTATTTGTTGTTGACATTATTTCACTTTCAGCTGATGTTGATTGTTCGGTTAAAGAATTCCAAAACTGATCATCATCATCACCAACAAGTGTAGTAATTGGTGGTATTATAATATCACTAAAATCAATTGTATTTATACTTTCATTTGGAATAGATACATCATTATTTGTTAGAGAATTTGATGTTATTTGTGAAGATGATGCTGCTGATTGTGGTGGAGATAGAAATGACACATTATGTGAAACTGTTGGTACTAATTCAGATGATTGAGGAACTGTAACAGATGTTGAACGACTTAACCAAAGTGTAAGAAATTTTCCTTGACTATTTATTGTTAATGATCGACTTGATATATCTTGTCCATCAACTTTAATAAATTCTGTATCTTAAAAAAAAAGAAAACATATTAATAATAAAATTTGAAGAATAGTTTAAAAACAAACCTTGTCGTAAATATACATTGATTATTGAACGTAATAATGAATCAAATTCAATAATATAACATAATTCATATGTTACACCTTGTGAATTAGTTAATTGATCAGTTGCATTAATATTTAAATGATTTACTATTAATGCAAGACAAGGACTAAATCTAAAATTAAAAAGAAATATATTTAAATAATTATATTTTTTATCTTTTGTTTTTTTTTCAAATTTAACTTACTGTTTAAATGTTAATGTTTTTCTTTGATTTTGATCTCCACATCGAAAACATGCACATGATATTTGACTAGATTCAATTAATAATGTTGTTCGTATTTCACCGACATCATGAATTACATCAGTTATACTTAAATAAAGAACAAAAAATAAATAAATAAATAATCAAATAGATTAAAATGAAATCATCTTTTACCTATTGGATATTGTACAATCACATTCTTGACATAGACAATATTCATTAAGTTCACTTGTAAATAATTCTTTAAGATATGAATCAAAACGAAAAAGACGACGAACATTTTGTATTATGTTCGTATGTAGAGAATTTTGTCTACAATGATTAAATATATTTGAATATGTTTTACAAAAATATAAAATATATGAAATACTACCAATTAACCAGCGGTACAGAATCAACGGCCCTTTACCTGAAAGCCGGTTTCCGTACACGCAAGATAACAATATATGAGCGTCATCAGATAGAGCTCGAAGTCTGATCTTATTCAAACTTATGGCCACTGTCCGACGTCAAGCTACATATATCATCATCTATTGGATGATACTTTTCTTACCTATAATGATAAAAATAAATTATTTATTATAAAAAGAAAGGTTTAGTTTTTTTTTTTAATCACCCGATATTCATACCGAAAGAATAGGATTTAGGATTTACTATATTTTTTAATTTTAAGTGAGTAAAATAAAACATGAATTTTGTTTTACTCACTTTAAAATATTTAATAAAATATTGGAATATTCATCCAAAAGTTGGGATTGATTTGTTGATGTGACAGAAGAAGAAAATAATATTTTATCAAGGTTATGAAATAATGAAGATGAGATATTATTTGTTTGTGACGATGAAGAAGACATTTCAATGTAACGATGTAAGAAATCAGTTAGACATGTTGAAAGTGTATAATAAGTCATTGAAAGTTGTCGAGTAGCGACCATTGATGACCAAATTGTTTCATTTGACGTCGACGCCATTTGTATTATTATGTTTAAGGTTGGAAATAAAAATGAAATTATATATGCCTTTGTTGATCACATGCGTCATGAAATTCTCCAATATAAAGGTTTCAATAAAACAGAAATGTCGAGTAAAATAAAATATTTATTTAAATGAAATTCTTGATTTTTTTTTCTATATAAAATATTTTTGAATATTATTCTTCTAATATTTCGATGATAAAAAAAGATATTGAATTTATTGTTAATCATCATAGCGCGACCTCTATCGATGCGCTTAGTCAAAAACAAAAGATCAGAGCTGAGCAAGTACAGACTTTCTTACGAACTCTTCACATATGTTGAACACTGTTACAACATAATTGTCAAATATATAGAAGTGGACTTTTATATAAGGTGGAGGTGGAAAGATATTACCTATTTGCTTCATCGTCGAATAGGAGAAATAGGTACTTGATACTACATTAATACAATATATTTTATCTAAGAGGATGGAAGCGGATAATGCTACTTTTCTGTCCTCAAAATTTTTCATTTCTTCTGTGTTGAAATCAATTCAGTGGCGCCCCTCGATAACACTGCAAAGGTTTATTTGGGATATGGGTGTAACTTGAAAACTTGATCGAGAGACATGGCGCAATAAACTATTGAAATTATATTAGGAGTCACCACTGAAATGATCTCACAATAAAAAAAAATGAAATATTTTCGTAGCAGACAAATAATCCTATCCGTCCTCATCTTTTAAAGTGTTTGATACTCGATTATGTCTTCCTCGCGGAGCCAAAAATTTTTCATACGTTCTCTTAGAAAAAAAAAATCTTTACACTCTCTCAAAAAATCGCGACAGCTCAACCAATGTTGACTGCTAAGCGTCAACCCTGATTAAACGAATAGAAATATACGTGTAATCAAATACGTGAAATGTAAATTGAAAGGTGATGTGTCTTGATCGTTTGTTACATAAATAAGACAAGACTAAGAAGAGCTTAGCGTTCACTATTGTTCTTTCTTTATATGAAAGATTACGACCTCAGTATCTAAACACGTTTTGCACAATAATTAGTAAATGCTCGTAAGCTTATGTTCTATAGTAACAATCAATAAAAATCTATGTAACAATGTATTCATGAAAAAAAATCCATATTCGATCATTTTATATTTATAGGTATAAGAATAGAACAAGGTCGAGTATTTTTAAAATAGTTTATGAAGGTTGAACAAAATATAAAAAACGTGAGTTTATGTTAATAGATAAGATTGATCAGCTATCGATTAGATATTTAATTTATCACATATGTCTTCTTTGTACTCTAGATGCAGGCATATATCATTCGATAAGAATGATTGTGACTGAGTTACATTTAGTAATTTTTGTCTTTATTATTTTTCTATTAACAATATCAACAATTATTGTTGATGCTGCTGCTGGTCGATGTTATTTATGTTCAGAAAATACACTTGCTGCATGTGCTGGTAGTACTCAATTAAATTCACCTCTTTATACAACTATTCTTCAATTTTATACTGAACCATGTAATGGTCAATGTGTTTTATTTCGAAATGAAAATCAATTAACAATACGTGGATGTTCATGGACATATGGTCATATGACATCAAAACCAACTGGATGGCATGAATTAGCTGTTGGTATACAAGCATATTTTTGTGATAGTTTTCTATGTAATAATGGTATTTATGAACAACCAGACGCATCGAGAATAAGAAAAGAAATAATAAAAAATGAATTGAATCGACCTTTCAAACAAACACTTACTCCTCAACAATTATTTATTCTAGCAGGAAATACTCCTCTAGTGATGAATACTGGTGAGTTCTATACATTATTTCGTATAGATTTTCGAATGATTAGAGCTTTATTATCAATAGTAAATAATGGATTAGTGAATGTAGATTGTTCCTATTGTTCTATATTTAATTATCTATTACAAATGAATTTAGGTCAACCATTGATTTCTATCAATACTGAACCTCGTCAATTACGTCAATGCTATTCATGTACAGCTCGTTCAACTGGCTGTGGTGAATTTTTGGATCCACGTTATGTAGCAAAGTATATTCGTCCATGTATATCAAGTTGTGTAATCTTTCGAAATCCAAATGATCATAATTGTATGTATATCAATGATATCTTGGTCTTTTTTTGTTTTTGTTTAAAGTGATTTGTTTATCTTTAAACTATAGTAATCACACGAGATTGTTCAACAACATGGCCACAAATACATGCTAAAAGTGGTCTTCATAAATTACTTGGTTCAGATGCATTTTTCTGTCAAGAATCTTTGTATGATAAAATAATTTCATTTAATAACTAATTCTTTTGTTTTTTATTTAAGATGTAACGGCATTAGTTTTGATTTTATCATAGGTTTGTACTAATTCTTACTTTTTTTTTTCTTCTAATACTTTCAATATCAATTAATTGTATTATATTTAGGTATTTTTCATAATCAATTACCAGCTGTTATTACATTTCCTCCAATTCATATGATTGAAAATCCTCCAACAACGACTATAAGTACTATAATAACAGCAACTACTACTACTGTTTCTCTGTCAATTAGTACAACTGTTGATATTGATGATAATAATGCCATATGGGAAGATACTGATACAGATTTTTATATTTTCGAAACTACGACAACAACAATTCCAATTACTAGTACTTCTTCGTCATTTTTAACCGAATTTTCAGAAATCACAGATGTTCCATATGATTCATCAAGTATTCAAGTTTCATCTATGGAACATTTTGATTTTGAAGGATTTGGTGGTGGTAGTAGTAGTACAATAGTTGGTGGTTTAGCAGTTGCTCAACAAGATTTACAACTTAATTGGTGGGATTTAAATGATGCTTCATTTCCACCATTGATTGAATCTAATAATTCTCCTTTACCAACAACACGTACTTCCACCTTAATTCCATCAACAAATATATTAACACATGTAGATCAAGATGAATGGTCAATATTTGATACAAGTACAATAGCATCATCTACACATTTCGGATATTTATCAGAATCGAATTCTGAATTAGATTTTGATATGAATGATTATTTTCATAATCCTATATTAACAACAACACCACCAATGAATTATATAAATAATAATAATAATACTTCATCATCATTTGTTCCATATTATTTTACTGATTATAAAACAAAAGAACAATTAATCGATTTACTAAAACCAATACCAACATTAGCTATGCCACCATTTTCTTGGATGTTACATTTAGCAAATCAAAATAAAGGTCATTTACAGAATCGAAAAACATTAAATAGTAAAATTTTATCAACAATTTCATCAACAATTGCAACGACGAAAAATAACAAAAACAAGAGAATAGAATCAAAAACCTTGATAAATAATAATAATAACGATTATTTACATAAATATTGTAATAAAAAACAATGTCAAAATGGAGGTCATTTAAATTCTAATTGTTTATGTATCTGTTTACCAGCATTCAGTGGAAACAATTGTGAAACAGGTAAAATTATTTAATTTTTCAAAAAAACAAACTATTGTGTCTCTTTTTTCTTTTTCTAGTACATTGTGACAAACAACCAGCACATATTTGTGATTATGTACTTGAGCATGAATGTAAAAATGATTATGTTCGTTATTTATGTCCTAAATTTTGTCAGATGAATATTTGTTCTTCAGATAAATCATCGTGAGTTAATAATATTTATTTAAAATGTAAAAATGTACTGTAAGAAGAAAAAAAATTCCTTCCTTCAAAATGTGATTCGATCGACATTTTCTTCCTAATCATGTCTTTATAAAATGTATTCATAGAAAAATGACGTTAAGTATTTATTGAAAAAATTTCATACGTCCTTACTCTATATGGGTGAGTTTATGTCTGCATCTATATGTATTCTGTCACATCCTCGACCTATTCTCGCATTTTTTTTCTCCCCATTCACGAGTACACGCTGTTATTATTATCAGTATCATGATCATATGATGAAAATATGTAAAAAAAAAAAAAAAAAGAATATGAAGTGTATAAAATCGAACAGTTGCGTCACTTTTTTATTCTCTCCTACTTCATATTAAGCCTTTGGTTATATCCCTGCTGTTAGAAACATAACAGAAAACGAACAAGAGAAAGTTTAAAACAAGATCAAATCAATAATGAAACTCAAATTCTATTGCACCATATTCTCGTATATTCTTTCTGTTCTTTATAATATATATATTTTTTTTCTGTTCGTTCTTATTACTCTTTAAAAGCAAAAAAAAAGCGAAGAAAACGAAAAAATGACAAAAACGGCATGCTTGTAATCATGCATCGAACAACCGAACACCTTATAGCTTCTGTATGCTTTCATTTTAGACACAGTATCAATAAACATAAATAAAGAACAATGACCAATCAACAAATTTCATCACCACCCCGTGATTTCCTTTGTCCAATAACCCGAGAAATTATGCAAAATCCTGTTTTACTTATTGAAGATGTAAGTTTTATTTAAAAAAACAAACAACCAGAATAACTAGAAAATATTCTTATTTTATATATAATATAGGGTCATTCATATGAATTATATGCTTTACAACGTTGGTTACGTGATCATAATTCATCTCCAATGACAAATAAACCATTGCGTGATCGTCGTTTTGTACATAATTTTAATTTAAAAAATGCTATTGAAGAACATTGTGCTCAACAAGAGACACTTGCATTTGCAAATAGATTTCTTTCATTTAATATTCGTTCTGGTCGTATACCATCCGAATGGAATGATAAACCAACATTAAAAATTCGTCTTAGTCTTCTTGGTGGTTCTAATGTTGGTAAAACAACACTTGCTCGTTGTCTACAATATGGTGTACAATCATCTTTTGTACATTTAAATACTTCAGCAACTGTAGGACCTGATCTTATTTTTTGTTATTTGGATCAATTATATGAAAATAAATATGTTATTATTATTCAACTTGCTGATATACCTGGAATGGAACGATATGAATCATGTTGTGATAATCATTTTCGTAATTGTCATGGTGCACTTTTATTATCAGATTCAACAGATATTGATTCATTGGAACGTACTGAACTTTATTGGTATAAACAATTACAAACAAAAGGAAAAGATGATGTTGAAGCTATACTTGTTTGTAATAAAATTGATTTATTTGAAACAAATTGTGATGTACATTATCGAAGAATTTTTTATCAACGTTCTGAAGATTTTGCATCATCACATAATATGCCAATTTATCATATATCAGCATTACGTGGTGATAATATTCAAGCAATGTTTAAACAATTAATTTTACGTATTCTACAAAATGAATCATTGTTACAACAAATTAAAGAAAATAGTATTGGTTATGATCAAATATCAAATCGTAAAGAATCAATACGACGTACATCGTCCATTCAAGTTTCAATTCAACCATCATCATCATCACCACCATCCTCATCGTCATCATCATCACCAAGGCAAAATGATAATGAGGGAAATTCATCTGGGGGTTGCTGTAAATTTGCTTGATTGGTTTCTTTTTTCTTTGGTTTTTTTTTCGATTTTTGTTTATCAATAATATGGGGTAAACATCATTTCTAAGATTGTATATAAAAAAAACAAAATAAAAATTATTTCAATTTTTTGCACAATAAGATGTATTGAACAGACGCAAAAAAAATATTTACTTATGTCTACAGATAAGAAAGATACAAATCTTACAATAATTGAGAACTGAAAATAATAATACTTTTAGACAATAGATGTGTTCACAATGAAAAACAAACAACATATATCAGATGTTCATCATCTTTATTGATTTAAGTACACTTAGATTATTCTATACAAATATACATATTTATTGAAAAATTGTAATACATGTACGAATTTCCCTGAATGTAATACTCACTAAAATATCATTGAATAAACCCTACTGTATTATGTTATTAATTGTCTCAGTGAACTTTTACGATTGTTATTGAATGTGTCTTACATTTTCTATCGATTGTTAAGTCGTCAAACTGACGTGTTCAAGTGTTATTAGATAAAATTTAAATGACTTTAACATCTCAATGATCATTGATTAAGTGAAATCAGACTGCTCGTTAAGAATGAATAGATATGCAAATCGAATGTGAAGTGTATTTTTTTTTGCTTATGATGAGTGTGTTCGAATCGATGTTGTCGAGTAATGATGGCTCCAAATAGATATCTTATATTTGATGTGTAGCAATGAATTCATCAGTGTTTATGATAGTAGGAAAGAATTCAACTAGAGATAGTGTATAGATTTAGTTTTGCCATGAATGTTTACCTTCGTTTTGTAACTGAGATGAATTTAATAGTATGAAATGTCCTCCGACAATGATTACTCTTCGTCTATCGTCTCTCATATCATTCAATGACAATAATTCTTTGAATATTCATTAATGCAAATAAATTTCAATAGATCTATTTGACATGTTATTAATACCTTGTGATCAATTTTGTCATTGCCATTAAGCTCATTTGAATATCTTTAGTGCGCCTCACCGTCGTCATTGGATAGTAATTGTCACTGAGAGGCTCAAATTGAGCACAGTTTTATGTATGACGATAGTTACGTTGTCGTGGTTGAAATTTGCGACCATTACTGTCTATGAAAATAATATATATTCTAGCTTCGAATGTTTGTATTGAAACGAGTACTAATCTCTGTATCACGAGCATTGATCCAATAGTATAATGTAACTCGAGAACAGGTACTTCTTGAATGAGTCACACATTAGCACTCATGTAGTCAGTGACCTATAGTCGAACTTTGGTATATGACTCACCAGATACTATTTATAACTACAGGGGATTAGACTATAATATAGGTCATAGCAACCTCTTTAATGATCAGAATCTGTTGGATGGGGTTACTATTGTCACGAGCTGCATAATAATAAAATGCTTGTGAAATGATTACTATGGTGTTTGAAGATATTCAAGTGCGAGCAATGAGTGAAACAGTCATATTTTTGATTGAAGGCTCTAAAATTCATATACTATTTTGGTTATTGAGTCTTCTTTTTTCATGTTCATTGTGTCACATAGAATCGTTGTTCATTGATCACGAAACGAATATCTATCATATTTCATAAGTGGTTTGATGCTTTTGACTAGCAACAAAAGCCGATATAGTGCTGCTAGTGGTATGTTGACTGATGATATTACTATCCACTGATGCTAATTGAATTGAAATAGATCCTACTAAGTTAAGAATGGAAACAAGGAGATTTTCTTTATTGCCTAACGATTGCGGCGGTTAATAAATAGAGACATTCGATAAAGAACAGTAAGCGAAAGGCAGTCGAGTAGTGATTTGAGCAAGTGCTATATGAATGATATCGAGCGCTTGTGCAGCTCCTCGTACTATACACATACTATGATCAAATGTGATCGGTTGCAGTTCAGTTCCAGTGATGGTATCATGATGTTGAGCGGTAGTGAATGTATTCCATAGTAGCCTTATAACACTTCTGTTATCTTCTACTCAAACCTTGATTTGATGCATAGCTTGTAGAAAAGCTAAATTTAGTCGAACAAAACGTTTTCTTTTGTACTGGTCTTGATATACAAAAGTCCATCCAATATGAATATGGTCCATCGGCATATGATAATAAATCATTAGTTTTTCAGTTATTATCAACAAGTCGAATGAGTTTTTTCAAATTCTTGAATTACTCATTGTCTGCTCGGTATTTAAACTCATTGTCAAATCCAAAGATAACGCCATCTCTAAGATGTAATGCTGCTAAATCTAGAGTTGTTCATACGTCAGTCTCTATCTTTTTGGGTACGTTGTAATCTTCCAATGTTGGATCATCGTGAATTGTTCGTGGAAAAACTTTTATGGAAGCACTCAATGATGTCGATATATACCATAAGAATTCGAGTAATATATTTTTCAAACGGTTAGAATTATCAACTGCAGCGATTCAAGCAAAAAATAGTCCTGCAAAGCTAGTACTATCGCTCAATGGATCTATCTGCTAGCTCATTTGAAGAATGTTTCTGAGTTCATCAATAAGAAATAAATTATGTCAATAAAGCATGTTATTGCTTCATCATGTATATTGCAGTGACTATTAACTAATTCAAATTGATGTGATCTAACTAGTTAAAGAGTGACTGATTTTTCCTTTCAGTCAATTAGATGCATTACCAGTGCTGAAAAAAACTGTCTGTTCAACATAGATGAGTTGTCGTTATGGACTTGCTTCAAAAGCATGAATTATAAAATCAATTATATATGGCAATTGTTCTGTATATCAATGATCAACTATAGTTGACTAGTTAACATTATTATGTGAATGATATATAAGATGAATATTAAGTAAGCTAACAGTATTTATTGCTGTTACTGCTACTTCAAATAAGAATAAAAATGTCATATCGTTTGTGCGATACATCATTACACTATGATAGGCAACAAAAAATAGAGAAAAAGTACGAACAGATTGAGAATGAAGCGTAGTTTTATCGAAAAATATATCTGCATCGACACATTTTTATCTTTCATTAACAACCGATCACTGCTGTCGTGGAGAGTCAATGTTCATGTCTATAAATATGATATTTTAACTTAATAATCTGAATGAATGTAATAAGAACAAAAAGAAAAAGAGTCATCATGAATTCAATTGTTCTTTCAATTATTGAATCAGTCCTTATTTTTAAATTTTCATTATTTATACCTAGACGAATTCTCTCATTGTTTTGTATATCTAAGTGATATACCATTACAGAAAACTGTCACTGTTTGATTTTCACTTGGCTATTATTGACCAAATTCTAATGTGTCCTAATTGCTTCACTCTATTCAATATCATTATAATGTGTAAATAAGTTTATATTTTTTAGTAATAGTATCATGCCAATCGAACCAATTTTCACATTATCTAGAGATTTTTAGTATGATTCTTTGCTTTTGTGTTGATTGATCAGAGATTTCATCTACGCATTCAAGACGATTTTTTTCTACGTTGTACTTCATTAGTGGTTTTATATCTTCTGCTAATTATTATTATGCACACCCACACATACTGAAAGTACGTAAAACATGGAATATAGAAGACAAAGTTCACAAACTAATGGCAAAACGATACAAAATATTTGCAAGATTATTGTGCAAGTGTTATAGTTATCAATGCTAATAGTTATTTATGAGATGAATTCTCAAATACTACGTTCACTTTATCATCAATCTAACATGTAGATATAATGATATATAGATTTATTTTAATTATTTATTAATTTTTCTTTTCATGAATGTAAGAGATACCTTCTCTCTCTTATAATTAAAATTTTATGATTGTCCAACTGTGGGTGTAGCACAATATTGACACATTGGACATTTTTTACCATTCACAGTCATATAACCTGTTTGGATGTTATCACATGGCATTTGTATTTGCATGCACATTGGTATTGGACATATATTGATCTGTAAAGAAAAAGTGAATGACATGAGTACAACGTATAGGTTCTTCACTAGCTACGGCATATACTTACTGCTATAACACCATGATCCAAAGTTAAGGCGTTCGGTTTATTGAAAGCTGAAAAGAAAAACATTTAATATTAGCTCATATTGTATACTTGTGTTTTCTTCATCGCTATTCAACTACCTGGTGCAGCCCATGCACATACAATCAAACATAAGACGCATAGAAACTTAATTATTGCTTTCATGTCCTTCGGCTGTTTTATAAAAAATGAAAGAATGGTGCTTTTTTTCTGTATTTTGTTTTTAGTTATATATTAAGTTTTATGAGAACTACTGCAGGTGTTGCTTCCATGCAACTATTTTCTTTTTAACTTTGATGCAGTTGTAATTCATATCTAAAAGGCTTCTGTGTAAATCCTAAGAAACCTAATAAATTTTCACCCGTAGATAGAGGTGTATGCCAATCAGCTGAGCCACTGCCAATGGTCGCAAAACTTTTAATATATATAAACAGCCGTTGTCACGGCGATACAAAATAGATATTCAATTTTAAAAAATTTTTGACATCCCAAATCAGTTTTTGGAGATGATGTTACCATCTGGTCTCTTGTCAATAAGTTCTCTACTATCTTTTTCTCTCTTTTTCATTTCAAAATTTCATGAAATTACGAAGTCTCTTAAAAAGTTCATCGTAAAATTTCAGCCATCGCCGCCGATAAATGCATCGATTTATACTTCGTTTTTAATAACAGCATATGTGGATGATTGTTGTTTCAAAAGAAATTTAATCTTTTCGAATTTATACTGTTTTGTATGTGGTGATGAACCAGCACTAGCAGTTGAAGAAAAAGTGTTAACAATCTACGAAAAGAAATTAGTGGTAAGAAATATGTAACATCTTTTGAAAATTTTATATTTTATTCAAAATTCACCCGATAGGCGCCCATTGCAATATTGAATCAGTCCAAGTCAGCCCATGGTTTTCCATTCAAAAAAATTTCGGCCCACAGAGGGAGCTGGACCGAGCTCGACCCAACCCATTGAGATCTGCAATATGCACGATGTATATTATTTGACTTAAAAGTAGCTTCACATCTGATAGCGCTCTCTATATAAGCTACTGATACGTTGCTCTTAGCGCTCGTAATTGCTCAATCATCTGAGTCATACCAATGCTCACACCATATTTTAGAATGTGGTTTATCAATATAGACAAGTGTGATGTGCTGCTGTTCATTTAATTTGGCTTCACATAAGATGATAGTACGATTGATTATAATAAAGAATCAAATATTCTTTTGTTTTTGTAAGACAAACAAAAAGAAATGAATTCATCATTAACAGAAAAGATGAAAAATATGTTGTAATAATCTTAGTCTTATCTTTCAGAAGAATAGTAGCTGACAACTTCTTTTTACAACTTATACGATTTACTAATGTTGAAGCGATTTAAAAACGATGAACTAGGAGAATCTGCAAGCCGTCGTGTTGGCTATCACTGCACGGCAGATTATGCAAAATCGTCAAGAGCAAATTGTCACCAATGCAGAAAAAATATCGAACAGAACGAATTACGATTGGCTCTTATGTTGCAAGACGAGGAAGGTTATAAAAGTACTGCTTGGAACCACTATGACTGCTTCTGGAAACATCCTGAAACAAAAAAACTCGATGGTATTCATGAAATACATAACTTTACTAAACTAAAAGCAGAAGATCGAGCAAAGTCAATTTAAAAAAAAATTCTCTCATTACCTATTGAATGGAGAATATGATTCTATCTTTTGTAGGATAACAGCAGCATTCAATGAGTTCAATGCAAATAAAATGACAACGAAAAAGAAAGGCAAAACAACATCCAAGAAAAGAAATAATAATGATAGCGACGATGAAGACTTTTCATCAAAATCGGAATCAACTCCCAAGAAGTTGACAAAGAAGGAACCTGCATCAAAAAAGAGAAAGCGTGCTCTAACGGAAGAGGAGGATTAATTTATGATATTGTGAATATCATGTGATTGTTTGCTTACTCACTATTGCTATGAAAATAATTAACTATATTAAACAAGACTTGAATAAATTTAATATGTTAATATTTGCATGTAAAGTATTCATTTTGCTAACATTTCATTAATATCGTTAGAAAATATGCTTGAGTCATTGTCTAACATTATCTTTGAAATTCGAAATTTATATCGTAAAACATTGATCATAAGACTACAATGGTCATAATATATGAAGACTAATAAATTCACACTTATTTTTGATTATTTTAGATTATTGAAGTTCACATAGACACTTGTTAAAAATTTCACATAAATCGCTTACATCTTCAATAGGCTGTACACTTCAACAAAATAGCATTTTAAAATTATTTACTTTTACTTTCTATTTTTAATAGGCAAAGAGAAAACAAAATCAACAAACACATCTTAAACTTGTGATATGTTAAGTAAATGACAATTTCTTAAATAACATAAAAAATTATCGGAATTTTGATAAGTACAATTCCCTGAGTGTTATTAATTACGAGTTGACGAGTTAATAGTATTCTTTATTAGATAGACAAATACGAAATAAGTCTTCTGGTTAAAGAGAAAAGACAAATTTAAATTATTTAGTATCAACAAAAATCTAAAACTATGAATTCCGTTGACCACATGCTTGAGTATGTTACAATAGAAAAAGGGTGTGCAAGAAAGAAAAACAAACGAGACCATGTCTTATCAGAAATATACAGATATCCAAAATAAGTAAAAGAGATAAAAATTTATTTTCATACATTTGTTAAAAACACTATCAACGAATATTAAACGAATATTTCTAACCTAGTTTCTATAATTATTACAATCGACCATGATAGTATATACAATTGGATGGCTTATTTTATCCTTGTTTTATTATGTAACCGCTCTTCAACTTGTATTTTATCCTGGTACACAACCTTATCATCAAACAGGTTCTCGTTTTAATGATACTGCTTGGGTAGTCACCACTCAAGATCCATCGGAAAGATACCTTACATATGGGCCTTATACAAAAGATTGGAATACTCTGGCACCTTCGCGTGTTGATTTTTATCTAGGAGTAGATAATAACATTGCTGATCCATTGGACTTATTAACTGTTGAAGTAAATGATGCAGATATGAATTATATATTAACAAGTAGAAATATTTCACGACTTGATTTTGGTTATAATAAAATACAACCACAAATATTTTCCCTCTACTTTTTGAGTACTATTGGACATAGATTAGAATTTCGTGTCTTTTATCATTGTTGCAGTGTGATCGTTCATTATAAAACAATTGTGAATGAATTAGATGATGAAAAATTAGCCGATATTTTCGCAGGACAAGCAGGATTAGAATAAATAAGTTCGTCAATTTTTCCTACTCCTCATACTGATCCAAACTCAACAGCAATGTGGAATGTAGGTACATACATTAAACCATTCGATGGAAGATGGTATGTTTTCTATAGAGAAGGTTTTTATGCACCTACGCCAGACTTTTGTAATGGTATCGTACCATTAACACGTATTACTGTTCGAAATTCGACAGATTTTGGAAACTCATGGTCAGAGCCTGCTGTTGTTGCACTTCCTGGAAATTCAACTTTTGATAATTGTGCAGCAGTCGATGGAGCTCTTTTTTTCGATAATGAAACAGGCTTGTGGCATTATCTAGCTCAATGTATCGGTAATAACAGACGCTGGTCTCTTTGTCATTATTCAAGATTTGGGCGTGATCCAATGTCAGGTCCTTTTATACCCAATCCAAAAAATCCAGTTGTTCAAGGTGGACAATTATGGAGTAGAATCTGTTCTGGTATAGGAAAGCATTGTACATTGACTATGTATGATGAAGGTACACCTGAAATCATTCAAAAAATGAATGGTTGGTTCTATATTACTTTTCATGGTTGGGATGGACCTAACAATAAAGCTGCTCGTGGAATTGCTCGTACTCGAGATTTTGTTAATTATGATGTAGCTGGTTATGATCTTCCGAATGATGCTATATTCTCTCCGTTGGATTGTAATGAATGGAATATTACATGGAACCCAAAAAGTTTATGTGTTGGTGGAGGTGAAGATAGTATGGTCAAATCAGGTGATTACTATTATCACTTAATTGAAGCTCCTGATGGTACACTAAATTGTGATACCACATTAGGAGAACAAAATTGGGTTTTAGGTTTATTGAGATCACCGACATTAAGCGCTCGATCAGGTGAATGGGAACAAATACACTATAGTCCTGCTTTCAAACCGGCTAAAAAATATGGCTGTGGTTTACAATATCATAGAATTTTTCGTGATGGTGACGATTTCTTCTTTTCAATGTTTGTCATCGATTTTGGAGTCAACAATCTAACAATGAAAATATGGAAGGTTGTACCTGGAAAGACCTATTTTCCAGTTATGGTTAGTTATCCGTAAACTAGTGATTATATCTATGATATAAACTTCATTCTGTATTATATAGACTTTTTTTAAGAATAGATTTTATTAATTATATTTTGTATATTTATTGACTTTATCTTTCAGATTTTCTTATATCGTATGCATCAATTTTATGAATACATTCATTATACATTAGTTTGTTGCCATTGTGTTAAATTTCATCAGCTTTATATGCAATGCCTTTGGAAAAATTCTTTATACGATTCGATGCAAGCGCCATACAATAGAATGTCCACGGAGCTGTATAGTTTTTTAAGTCACTGCATGAAACAAGAAACTGTAATCCACTGGAGAATATCTAATAATATGTTAAGAATTCTTCTTCCGTTTCTTTTGTTTTTTTTTTGAACAAAATTACTTTTATTTATGTTTTTCAAGCTACAATCTAACAACACTATAGATTAATATCCCTGCATGAGAATATGACTTTATGGTAGTTATTTCGTACGAAAAAATGATTAGAAATAAAATCGATGTTAGTTTGACGTGTGTACTATTCTCGGAAAATCCTGATGTTAAGCTTTATTGTAACACTATAGTTTTGATGATTGGTAAGCTTTCATTCCATTCTTTGATCATTACTAAAGAGAAATGAAAAAAATTACAAAATTATTTATTTTTTGTAATGTTTTCTATATAAAGAAATACAGCTACAATAGTTGTGACGTTCCTGGTTGAGTCTATTGTGCGCTATTATCTATTGATTGAATTGACTATTCATTAATAATACTCAACCTTGTCTTGTCATCTCTTCATATCACATGCTTTATTCTTCTTTCCATTGTAACAGTGTATCGTGAGCCATCTCGCTCTCTTTGACTATTCTCTCCTAATGGTCCATATAAACGCGTGCTTTTGATGAAAACGATACAATTAATGATATGAAGAAACCAAATAAAGCGTAACCCCATCAGCGCTACCAACTCTTCTGTCTAAAATCGTCATAATATTATGATCGAGTTGTTGCATTCCATAAGATACTCTTTATGTTAAATTTATCATTGTTTTCAATGAGAAAAAAAGGATGATAGTATTTTAATAAATATTGAAAGCAGTCGTAGTGTCCTCTTTTTTCTTGTTAAGAATAATTTTTTTTTTGAGTATTAAATAATTGTAAATCAGTATACCATTGTTCAACCACAGCAATTTTATATTTTAAAATACTTAAAATCTAACCATATCGATTCAATTCATTTTTTAATTTCAAGTTTTCTTACCATGTGAACGAGTTAACTAAGCTCTCTCTCTCACAACTTTCGTATCAAATTGATCTTAATCTATAGTCAGTTGCCTTTTTTTTCTATCTATTATTATTATTATCTTAGATTTTTGTTTTGTTGATAATCGAGTGATATACAACAACTTTCAATCAATACAACATGGGTCCTTTGTGGATTATAATATTATTCCATTTATTATCAATAGAAGCACGTCCATGTAAGATACAAAAATTTACATTTGATGCACGGCCAACTCCTGCACAATTATCTTGGTTAGAACAATCAGATATTGGTTTCTTAATTCATTATAATATAGCATCATATCTACCCGTTGAATATGATGGTTGTAATCGTAATCCATCATTAGTACCAGATATTAAACTTTTTAATCCTTCGTTATTAAATACAGATAATTGGGTACAAACATTTGTAGATGTCGGTGCTAAATATGCTATTTTAGTAGCTAAACATAATTGTGGTTTTACAACATGGCCAACACAAGTTCAATTTCAATTAACGACTAATGAAACAATCACCTATAATTATTCTATTTTGTATAGTCCTAGAGCAGATATAGATCTTGTTGGAAGTTTTATAGATTCATGTCGAAAAGCTGAAATTAAAACTGGATTATATTATTCACTTGTATGGAACAATTGGTTAAATGTACAAGATACTCGCGTTCAACCAGGACCATTAGCTCCTGGTCAAATGCCAATTAATCAACAAACATATGAATCAATTGTTTTACAACAATTAGAAGAATTATGGATAAACTATGGAGAATTATTAGAAATATGGTTTGATGGTGGTTATTCAGAATCATTAAAGAATGGAATAGTATCTTTATTAGAAAGATATCAATCAAGTGCATCAGTTTTTAATGGATTTGGTCTAACAAATAATAGTATTCGAAATATTGGTAATGAATTTGGTTATGCTGATGATGATACATGGTTAACTGTTAATGCTAATGATCAAGAAGATCCTAATGGTGAATATTTTTCACCGCCAGAATGTCCAACAACTTTACAAGTTAGTGATCGATGGTTTTATGGTGGAAATGATTTTCCTATTCGACCATTAGATGAACTCATTCATGTTTATCATACAACTGTTGGTCGCAATTGTAAATTAGTATTAGATTTAGCTGTTAATCAAAATGGTATAGTTGATCCTAATCATGCTAAGAGATATAAAGAATTAGGTGACTTTATTCGAAATTGTTATAGTAATTCGTTGCCTAGTAATTTTACTTGTTCAAATAATAATTGTATCTTAGAATTTTCAACAACTCACTTAGTTGATCGTGTTATTATTCGTGAAGATTTAAGAAGTTTAGCTGGTGCTAGTATTCGTCAATGGTCTATTGATGGATTAATGATGTGGGGAGATTGTTTGAATTGTTGGATAGATATTCCATCAGCTAAAGGACAATCAATTGGAAATAAACGAATTATTTTATTTGGTGAAGCTATATTAATACGAGCTGTAAGATTAAATATTTATAAAACATCAGAAAATCCACCAGTTTTGGCTCAATTCGATGCTTATCTATGTCAATGATGGATTAAAGACAAACACAAACTTTTTTTCTTTCCTTAGTATGAGTTTTGTATTTAGAATTTAATATCAATCGTATGTGATTATCTTATCTATTTGTAATGATAATCCTAAATAAAAATAAACATAACGATATGTTATTAACAGAATAGCCTATGGTCAGTGAAATTCTATTTGATCTAAACATTTTGCACGATGATAATCAAAGTTTGATAAAATATTCTTTTCTTTTTGCATGATTCTTCATAATGTTGTTTAGTATTATTGTTGCTCTTTAACCTTTTCATGGGAGTGTTCTATATACGGGACACTCATCTCAAAAGACTTCATATAATCTCAAGTTACATCATTATGATGGTTGTAAACAAACGTTAACATAAAATCATAGCCAGAACATGTCACTAGAGCAGTAAAATAACAGTGAGCTCGAATAGTCTCAGAAGAGCTGCACTTACAAGCTTTTTGCCTATATGAGTGGGCCTCTGTGGACCCAAGAGAAATTCATAGAATTATTTAAGGATCGAAAATTTAAAGCTTCTACTAATAAAACAAGATTTTCGTTTAAGTAAAAGAGATATTATATCGTCATTTGGGAGGCTATGAGCAGTCCTAGAATCTTCCTAGTTCTATGAAGATCTATTCATAATTTAATAATAAAGCTGAATAATTGTTGAAAAAGATCTATTTTAGTTAATAGTTAGATTCGACTGTTTTTATCAATCATAACTGAGGAATAATGTTGGTTTCTAATGCTAATTGACTTGGTTCCTTATTTATTGAATCCATCATGAAATAATATTTGATTCAATATTTGTATCTCATCAAAATATTTTTGTTCAAATGCTGGTCTATATAGACCAATATTGCTTCCATATATTTTAAATTCGAACTAAATAAAACTTATAATTAAAACTCAGACAGATAGAAATGCGATATACATACATGTATGGTTGCTCGACCATTACCTGCAGGGTTCGAGGATCTCTCTGATCTCATATGTACGCTCACGTGAATACAGATATTATAAGGAGCAAATACTTCGTAATCAATATAAGCAAACATTTAAAGAAATTTATCTGTTGAAGCAAAAAAAATTGTTAGTCCAGCTCCAATAGGGTTGAAATGTGGAAGTCACATATGTTCTTTAGCCTGATTAAGCTAATACGAAATATGTGAAGTACGAAATCTCTCGGAGACTATAGTTGCTTTCAAAGATAATCGATCACCAGAATAAGAATCTGTCTTATTTATTTCTGCATTTCGAACAGACATTTTTTCTCGTTTTTTATCTACGGGCGTCCCATTTTTGTTTCTATTGTTGCTATTTGCTCTTTATTTTTCAGTTCCGTACTTCGTTTTTCTTAATTTAATATTGCTATTATTATAAACATTGAATTAAATAGCAAATAAGACTTTCGTAAATATACATTATATCTACAGGAACAAGTCTTAAGGCAATACTATACATCTCAATTAACTCATAAACACTGATATTGATTATTTTTCAAAGTTATAACTTGATCAATTCATGTTTTTTACGTTGATCATATGACAATTGTGGCTAATCAATGCATCTCTACCAATCGTTGGTGATATATTGACTAAAACTTTTGATCTGCTTAAAATTCAAAAATTGCACTATTAAAAACATTGACAAACGTATTCCAGTCATTCAAATTTCGACGAATGCTTTGGAAAGTTCTAGAAATTTCTAGAATAGTCTAATTGTTGTCATCAATGCAGTTTAGGTATGTGGATGCATTGCAGGGAGAGATCTTTGCAACATATCCAATGCTTTTGAGTACTCGCTCATGTTTTTATACACGAAAATGCGATGAATAAAAATTGTCTTGTTGTGAGATAGAAACTGTCAAAACAGGAATCTTTCGCTTTGAAGTGTTAATCACGAATACAACTCTATGTACACTTATCACAAGCATCGGTTCGAGCTCAATCATCTTAGTTAGACTGAAATAGAAGGCCAATATCAAGATCTTTTTTATGTGACGTTATGTCGAGCAAGAAAATAGGTCTAATGCTGTTCAATCCACTCCACATTTGGAAAACGTAATGTTTATTTTCTTCACAAACGAACTTTTCTTCTTTAAGTAATGAACCATTCTCTCTCTAGCCAGCCACAGAACTATCATATAATAAATCTTCTATTAAAAAATATGTTTCTACTAAGGATAAAGACCCTGCCAACAAACGAAACTAATGTATTGATATTTTGGTTTTATTTTTTTTGGTAAGAAAACACATATCATGATAGACTATAGGTAAAAAATATGTGAGAAAGCTAATTAATTGTTTTCGATGCTATTGATCTGTTCTATAATATGTATCCATGTTATCTGCAGGAATCAAACAAAGTTGAAATTAAAAAAAAAAATGAACGATAATTTGCTCGAAATCTCTTCGGATCAATAGCAGAAAATATATGGCTCTTGATCTATTATCATATGAACTCGATGCGATACACTGAATATTAATTGAAAAGCCATTTATTCAATAAGGAGAATGGTTTTTGAGTAGATTCCTGCGAGATAAACGAGAGTTTTCAGAATTCGGAACTGTCCTGCAGGTTTCTATTTGTGACATAATGGGAAAAGTCTGAAATGATCTTCTGTTAAACAAAATATTTATGAAAGAAGATAATTATTCGATGATCATGGTTCACGTTCGAGTTCATTCTTAGGAGCATATATTTTGATCATAGTTCAATGAATAGATGAATCACTAGTAATCTTCAGTGACACGCACATCTTTGCTTTACATAAAGATTATTTTGTAGTAGAATCAAATTAAAGATAAGAATAGACAAGACTCGTTTTTTCGCTAATACAAAATAAATAATATTTCTAATATTATTGCATATTTCAAAAGAGTATTTATTAATATATTTATTTATTTATTTTTTCTTCGTTGTACAAATAAAATAATATTGCAACAGTAACAACAGATGTTTTCTAAGATGCAAGTTTTTATTTTGTTTTATATCACATCACACATAAATTGTTTTAAGAAAGAAAGAAAGAAAGAAAGAAAGAAAGAAAGAAAAAACAACTAAAGTACAATGAACCCATGTAATTAGCTACTTCGATCTGGTTGAAATCGTATAGAAATGAATACATAATTTGCAAACAAGAAGAATAAATGTAAAGAAGAAATAACTCAATTAATGTACAAAGATAAGTCGAACACCGGACATATTCAATAGTTCGGTAAAGATCGAAAGAAAACAAAAAAAAAAGAAGAATAGGAGAACATTGGTTTTAAATAGTCGATAAATATTTGATCACTGTTTTAAAAATTTAATGCAATACAAATAAAGAAAAAAAAAATTTTTTAATATGTTTCATCAACTTCATTACAATCATGACCAAATTCTTCGCATTTTTCACAATAGAGTCGTGGTGGTGGTATTACTCTTTCATGTGAATGATGATCATGTGGAGGTTGATCATCTATCATTGAACTTTGTTTTGGACAATCATCAGTATCATGTTCATCGAATACTTCACACATGTCACCTAGATATGTTCAGATAGATATAATAAACAAAAACAAAATTTAATCTTTAAACTTACAGTAAAGTCGAGGAATAGATGATTTTCTTCGTGTTGTTGTTGTATTTTCAAGTAATTCATCATCTTGAACAAATGGATTTTTTTGAAATTCAATTTCTTTTTTCAAACGTTCATTGGTATTACGTAAATCAATAATAACATCATTAAGAAAATTAATTTGACCTTCAAGTGTTGCTCGATCATCTTTAGTTGAATTGGCTTCAATTTGTTTTTGTAATCGTTCTATTTGATATCGTGCTTCAACTGATTCGTATTCAAGTTGTTTTACATGACCAGTTGAACTTGAATCATTTTTATTCTCAACTCCTTAAAGATTTATAATTGTTTTAGTTTTTTCTTTTTTAAATTATTATTTAGAAAATAACTTATTACCTTGAACTGCTTGTTGAAGTTGATGTTTTAAACGAATTTTTTCTTGTTCATGTTCAAGATTACTATTTTCAGTTTCAATAAGATATTGACCTAGAAAATATTGATTTTTTGAAACACAGTCGAAGAGGCATATTGAAGTATTAGGGTAGAAGTTAGGATCTCGTGTTTCCACAGACATTACTAAGGAACTATCCAACAGGAGTGTTCCGATGTTACTAGGATTAAGGGGAGGATCAATGACTCAAGAGGCTGATTGGAAAATTTTTCCTAAATTTGACTGGATTTTGTGGAGTGAGTATTTTGTCCAGATTTTCTCTTCTGGAAGGACGATTTAAAACTCCTGGATGGCCAATCCGATTTTCGGAGGGGCGTCACCCTCGCGCTGGATACAACAGTGAGTGTTGTTTGGGGATGGGTGAACAAAAACAACAAATCGTTGGAAAGAAACGAAAATATTGCAAAATTAGGAGTCATCCTGGGCTTTCACAGATGGTGACTGACACCTTAGAAACGTCTCTCTTCTGTCATAGACTGTGATAGATAGTAAATGTATCGCAGCTCCCTTCATATAGACTACACTAAGCATAGTCACTAGACCGAACGCTACTCAGGAATTTACTATGAAACACAGTTGACTTTAAATCACAGATCGAAACCTATGTTGATAAATTCCTTCTTTTATAATGTCAATAGCTCCATTGCATTTTTATGTTTTAATCCCGCAGGAATTGTGCTAATAGCTTTTATTTAAAAAGAAACTTACTTTTCATGGATTGCATTTTTGATTCATATTCATCAGTTTTTTCTTTTAATAATTTCTCATGAATTTGTTTATCTTCTAAATGTTGTCGTTCAAAATCTGCATGTTGACTAATTTGTTTTTCAATAAGTTCAGCTTGAACTTGTTGCATATGATTGATTTGTTTTGTTAATTGATCAATAAGAGCTTGTTTTTCATTAACAATATTATCATTTGTATTTTTTAATTGTTCATTTGATGTTGAATATTTTTCATATTCATTTTGTAGATCATTATATTTATTTTGTAAATCTTGAGAATCCTGTTTTAATGTTTCATTAATTTGTTTTAAATTTTCACATTCTTTTGTTAAATTTTCAGTCTTAAAAATAAGAGAAAAAAAAACTATACAAATGGGGTCAGTACTTGAATTTTCAATATTTATAAAATGGTCAGTCTACTATTTACAATTACCAGTAAAAAGATAATTTTATACCAGTAAAAAAACCAGAGTTGACTAGCGGAAAATATAAATTTTATCAGCAGATTTTTTTCTAGTCTAGAGAAAACTACACCAGAATTTTAGCCGACGACTAGTACTTTTTTGGGTTATCTCTTTTAAGTTACGCCATGGTTGATGATTTATAAGATAACTCGCTTGAAGCCATAGAATATTTAACTAAAATTTTTAGTTCCGGTTGGGATGACTTTTCTCGTAGTTGCGATCCTGATCTCTATCCGTGACACTTGGCTTTGTTGCATCTGTACTCAACTGCATTTTAATTTTTATATTTGCTTTTTAATTTAATTAAGTATTAGTAAATTTTATTTACTGATCTTTTAATGTATTAACAAACTTAATTCATAACGAACTGATCATTTCATTTATTTTTATTGATTCAACATTTTGTTCCTAAATTTAATAAAGTAGACTTACACGTTGAATAGATTCATTTTGTGTTTGTTCATTTGTTTGATGTTTTTCATTGAATTCTTGTTTTAATTGATTTAGTTTCATTTCATTTGCTTGTTGGTTATGTTCGATTTGTTGACGTAATTCATTATTTTCTCTATTTAATTGATCTAATTTAGATTGATATTCTTTAAATTGTTGATCTTTTTCATTGAATTCATTTGTTTTTGTACGATCTATAGATGCAAAAAAAAAACACATTATATGGATTAGTTAGAAAATGAACGAGAAAAAAAAAAGAGAGACAAACTTTGATTTTCTAATTCGGTTATTTGTATTTGAGAAGATTCAATTTGTTTTTCAAAATCTTGTTTTAATTTATTAATTGAATCATATAATTGTTTTTCATTTGAAGTTTTTTCTTCTTGTAATTTTGTTAATTCATTACGAAGATCTTGTGTTTCACGAATAGCTTGATCTCGTTTAGTTTGATATTCTTTTATTTGCATTTCATAATGAGCTTCTCGTTCATTTAATGCCATATTTTGAGTACGATCTATTTAAATAATAATAGAAGAGAAAGATAGACAAAATAAAAAAAAACAAAACAAAACCGAATCAAACCTCGATCTTGTAATTCAGTTAATTCAGTTTTAAGAATTTCATATTGTCTTTCATAATCTTGTTTTAATGTATTTATTGTATCAATAGATTTTTTCTCATTGATAGTTTTTTCTTCTTGTAATTTTATTAATTCTGATTGTACAGTTTGAATTTCATGTGTTGATTGATCGAGTTTATTTTGATAGTCTTTTATTTGTTGTTCATAATGTGATTCACGTTCATTGAAAGTTGTATTTAATTTTTGTTCTATAGAAACAAAACAAAAAAAATCGTTTTTTTTGTTTTCAAGAAAATAAAAATATTTAACCTCGATTATTTAATTCAGTTAAATCATTTTGAAGTTTTTCACATTGTTTTTCATAATCTTGTTTTAATGTATTAATTAAATCATTGGTTTGTTTTTCTTTTGAAATATTTTCTTCTTGTATTTGTTTTAATTCAGTTCGAATTTTTTCTGTTTCATTAATAGCTTGAGCAATATTTGATTGATATTCTTTTATCTGTTGTTCATAATGAGATTCACGTTCAGTAAGTGTGGAATTTGCTGATTGATCTATGAAAATAACGAAAAGTTTCGGTAAGAAACAAAAACAAGATATGTCATATGTACCTCGATTTTGTATGTCTATTTTTAATGTTTGATTTTGTTTTTCTAAATCAGGAATAATAGTTTCTTGATATCGTTTGAGTTCAACAAGTAAATCATTGACTTGTTTTTCACTTGCTTCTTTCTCTTGTTGTGATTTCGTTAATTGAGATTGGACCTAGAAAGTGTATAAAATGAAATACTTGAAAATATTTAATTCTACTGTTCGTTATCAAAGTTAATATTCTGTATTTAGTAGGACTTAGATTTAAATACTATTAAGGTTTGTTTAAGTTAATCAAAGAGAGCTGCGAAAATAAAAATACAATTTATACTTTCATTTACTCATGCGTTTTCGTCAATAAGATATGTATTCTCCTCATCTTATGTATAAAGTCAAAGAATCTAATGTATAGTGCGAAAGTC
>CAJNOL010002806.1:0-31255 GCA_905250125.1 Rotaria sordida | reverse complement strand
CTCACATCCACCCACATGTATTCGAAATGTCGAGGGCTGATAGACTCCCTCAGACTATTTAACCCACGAAAAGTTTTTTTTGTCTTCAACAAAAAACAAAATAAATAGACAGAAATGTGCAGAATTTCATGCTCGACTTCTCTATTCTATTGAAAGTGAGATTCAAGGAGGTGGCAGATTTACGGTCTTACCTGGTGGCCTCCTTGTATCTAGAAAGCAACGCAAACTTCGACCGATTAGATATTACAGTAATTTAAGAGCTGCCTAATTGCAGCTATGGACTTTAATCGTGTCATGTACTATTAAGCAGTTCCAATTCGAATTTGAATCAATATTCAAAATCAAATTAGCCTTTGATTTCTTTCCTTGTTCAATAGGATAATCTTTACTTATATCAAAATTGTAAGTGTGGAAGGGTACGAGTGTGAGTGTGGTTATGAGCGACGAAAACCATCACATCCACACTCTCCTTTGATTTTCATCTTCACAATAACTTGAATATCATTGCGTTGAACAGTGTGTGGATGTCGACGTCGGTGTACGTGAAGAGAAGGTACGTAGTAACAGCCACATCCACACTCTACTATTGTAAAAGATATTCTCAAGTTTAATTTCGAAAGGAATTGAGCAGTTGGCCCTTTTCTGCATGTTTAATTTCTAGCTGAATTTTTGTCTGCAAATTCTTCATGAAATCTTTTGACACACGTCTCGCGTAGAATTGCACGGTAGGTGTTCCAGAAATAAGTCTTGCTTAAGAGGAAGTAAACTGAAGAATTTCTTGTGAAAATATTGAGGTCGACATTTTTTCTGCCACATTCGTTACATGATAATTATTGAAGATTTGTTGCATCGCACTGATCCATTTGCAAATAATACATAACTCAGATGCAAGAATGGAACATTAAAATCTTCTTTTCCGAGTGGCGCTTATATCACTATCGCGATTGATTCACAATATGACAATGAATTATAAATAAAGTAAAATCTGCTCAATTCCATTTGCCTAAATGCTTGTTTTCATGAAGTTTTTTTCTATGAAGACGAATATGTCAATCGATGAAATTTATCCAATCGTTCTACTCTTTGACTGCTGCTCATACGGACGAACAAATCGACTGTCTTTTATGGAAAAATTTCGCTAGTTGTTGCATTTGAAAAATCATGAAGCTTCTTCAATTCTGTGAATAACAACTTTGTGGTCTGATGCTCAAATCATAGATTTTGATTGAGTTTGTCGAAGTTCAAATAGCTTTTACGGTACTACTACATCATTAAAATACTTCTATTAGAATTTATTGAATTCGCTGTTACCTGAACTTTCCAAGAGTCAAAATTCCTGTCTTCCATCACCATTATTCTCGGTGAAATGTGAACATTATAAAGTTCATTCTGATTGACATGTCTTTGTAGCAGGTCTAATTAACGTGTCAGACCTACTTTAATCATTACTATCGATTGTATATGCTAAGCATCCTCAATTGGAGCTTTCTTAAAATTACTTTCTGGTAATTAAAATATCTTATTTACAAATCTAATAAATTTTTGTTGTTTGTAGCAACTGTGGGCTTTCAACTTTAATTTTATCATTATAGTCTAATAATGTTAGAAATAAAATAAACTTACGTGCTAAGTAATAATGTAGTGTACGAATTCTTTTTATGTGCTTGCAACCAGTTTCGCTCCGTATTTAGCGCCGACAAAAATTACTTGGTTTTTCCAACTTACGTATGTTTACATAAATCAATGAAGCATGACATTTTCATTAGGTAGTGGCAATATTGTTTTCATGACAGCACTCATCATCGCGTGTATTTCGTTCTTTCGATTTTTTTCCTCTTTCTTCACCTTCCTTTGCGCTTCCTACCGTTACGGTGAGAAAATATACACTGATATTTGCATACATCAAAACATTACAGTTGAATCTCGAAATTTCATTTTCATGAGCAAACGAAACAGCAGTCGTATGATATCATATATGAGAAATGCTAACAATGCGCTGTCTAACATCGAATTTCTTTACAATAATAACTTGCTCTAGCGATCATACAAGAGCTTTTTCGCTCAGAAAAATCGAAAGGCGAAATTTCATTTTATAATTTAATGACAAATGATCATCAGTAAGAACTGTCCCCGAACAAGCACTAAAATGGTGTGCAAGCTCATAGCAATTACCTTAATCAGATGTGAAATGAATGATACGTTTTGTTGTTTGTTAGAACGTTGCCCATCGATCTTGAGTCGCTGATCGGATGATGGATTTCAAGCGCAACGTATCAAGATAGAAATTGTGAAACAATAGAAAGATGATGAATATTTTGAATCAAGTGGCATAACTGACTGTAGAAAGTCAAAGACTATAAGTCACTCTACGGATTTATCTCAGTGAAGATGTTCATCTTTGAAGATCGGATGGTTATCTAAATTTTAATCAAAACTAAAAATATCGACAACTGAGATGGAGACTTCTGGATACTTTCTCGTCCAGAAAATTAAAAAACTAAACCTCTGTATTCGAATGTAGCGTTTATTATTGAAAAAGAAAAAATGAAAAACAAGCGAAAAAAACTATGAAATATTAGTTTATCAACCTTAAAAAATGCTCTGATTGTATAATCATAACTTTTTTCCTACAATAAAAGATAAACCGTTGGAAAGATCGGATACACTATTGAGATCATTATTATATCGATTATACAACGTGCCTGTTCGGCCTTATGATGCTGTTGTTCATTGGTTTTTCTGTTTCGATGCACTAAAGAATCATTGAAGTATAGTATTCTGACAACTTTCAGAACAATTTTTCTTTCAGGATTTTACTCTTTATTTCTTTTGTAGATGTTGAGATGAAAAGAAGTTTTTGACCCTCACTTACCTACCTACCTAAACTCATACCTGCCCTCACACCGTTCTCCAATTCGCACCAACAAAAACAACATTAATCCAATAAAGTGTAAATATCTTTACGAAAAGAAAACATTTTATGATAAATCATAAAAATGATTATTTGTTTGTTATGACATATCGTTTTTTTTATTTCCGATATTTGTAGTTTTGCAACGCATTTCACAGCTGAGTGAAACTCGAATGTAATCTAGTTAAGTTAAATGATATTGGCAAAAGCATTCAGTTTCTCACACGAGTTACTTACGAAAAGACATTCATGATTGTGTTCAATGGAGTCGATCAATATATGGTGCTGCAAATTCATCACAAGGTCCAACTCGATTCAATCAATGTGTTTTGTAGCAAACGATTGGTCGAAAATGAAAGATATTTTCACAGATATCATTTCGATTTGTAAATTACTTAGAGAAGTCGCACGACAATTTGATCACGGTTCTGCTTCCACCAGTTTTTGTTCCAGCAAGTGATGTAACAAATCAAAACTTAGATCAACTTGATCAATCCTTCATATATACACAACTACTTCATCATAGTAGCGCATCAAACTTTATGAACAATTTTGAGACAGAGTATTACCTCAAATGCCCAATTTAGTGATATGCCTACTTCGATTTCATTTATTCTATGGTTAGTCGAGCTCTGAGTAACTAAAAAGTTGATACTATTATCAAATTGGGCTTTTTCGTTCGGAATCTTCATCGACAAAACGAACAGCTGCACGTGGAGCAATTTTCTTTTGAACAATCCAATGACTGTCTACCATGATCAAGGCAAGTCACCGACAGACTTTGATAAAATGACGAAAGTAAAAGATGGACTCTTGTCGTTCAACAATTTCTCATCTACGAGAAAAGACCGAGATATGTATTTGGTTTTAACTGGAAACAACGCAGACAATCCAGATTTAATCGAAATTATTTTCAAAATTAATATGGACACATACATTAAAATGGCACCTTTTCCAAATCTTGACAATGTTAGCTACTTCTGGTATTAAGAAAGACACCTGAAAAGACACATATTAAATAATACCTTATTCTTTCAGGAGAACTAATTTTATTAAAGCTATAGTTCCATATTTCTATATGTCATTGACAATCAAATAGTGAGTTACAATATCAATGAAAAAAAAAACCAGTGATACAAAAGTCAATATTTTACTGTTGATTCAATAGGTAACAGATCCATAAGCACCACTGAATGAATTATAGCATATACGTATATATGAAAACAAGAAAAAAAAATGTAAAGATTAATTTCTTTCTCATTATTCGTTCACTTCGATTGAATTATACCAATAGTAAGTTGTGAAGCGTCAACCAAAATTACAAGTAATAACCATATGAATTTGTCATTATCGTCATTCTATTATTTTTATACGTATATTCATATAGTCCAATAACACATACATATACGGATGAATTACGCCCTTCTTTGACTTCAATCGACTCTTCTCAGATTGAAATAAGTTTCCAGACATTTACTGAAAGATTTGAAGGTAGAGTGGAGGTAGTGATTAAGGTGCAAAGATGCTATCCTCATCCTCACATCCTTAAGATAAGCATTAATATATGTATGAATAAATTCGATTCTCCTATTCAAAATCTTCCGATTCATATCTCATAATAACATATACAAATTCATTTACAGATTTTATTTTGTAAAAAAAAAAGTCTCAGAAAAAAATTCATTTTAGTATAAAACGCGATTTTTTCCCGAAATTCAAAAACTGGCAGTTAGGAAAATACTTGATTTACATACAACCACTAGAGCTCTATAAAATGTACGGCTCAAACTTTCTTCATATACACTTTAATTTTTTACTTCAAAACGTACAATACTAGTGCAGTCCATATATATATATATATATACATATAGATTATACTGATTAAAAAAAGAACAACCTTTTTTTTCCCTAGATTTGTATCAAACTTACGAGAAAAAATCATGTCATCTTCGTACCGTTTTACAGAATCACCAACATTTGACTATAGCATACCGTTGAATAAACGAATTGATATACCTATTCGTCGTTTGCCAAATTCTTCTAACTATCAATTTAATGAACAACATACTCAAAATCAAATTCATTCTAAAGAAACAACACAACAATGGATTAATGATCCAATAACTGGTAATGAAAAATTTCGTGTAAGAATTAATATTGAAGGATTTAATCAAAATGAAGTAATTTGTTTTCTTTCTGATATATATATATATATATATATATTTTGTAATTCGTATATTATATAATTAGGTTGGTATTCGTGTTGATGGAAATAAACTTTTTGTATATGGTGAACATATCGAGAACAAAAGTCAAGTGAGAAACAGTTTCATAGAAATTTAATTAGATAGATCTCTAATTTTAGGGCACATCAAAAAAAATAATCGACAAATTCTATGAATTACCTCCTGATATTGATACATTCCGGTAAATTTGTATATATTTTCATTTAGCTTTTAAAAATAAATCTTTTGTTTTTTTTCTTTCTTAAGTTCACATGTTACTTTTCCATCACCAATAATAATGCAAGTTGAATTTTTATCAAAATATTTACCAACTCCATTAGTTCAATCAAGTAGATATTCATCACCACAAAAATTAAATGATAGTAACACATTTTCAAGTTCATATATTCATTCTTCTTATGATGAACCACCTGATGAAAATCGACATAATGATACCCATCAAATTCCAATACGTCAATTATCTAATAATTCAATAAATTCATCGCTTTTATCTGCACATTCAATTAGTCCAATTTATAAATTTCGTCAATTAGTTAATGATCCTTTAATAAATAAAAATAATACTCCATATAAACAAACATTTACAGAAACACATCGTCAACGATCAAGTCCAACAACAGGTATTCAATCATCATATGAAACTAAACATCAACATTCCGCTAGTCCAACATTATTCAATATTAATCAAGATCGTTTTCAATCAAATATGAATTCTAATCGTCAAAGTATGACACCACCATTATCATTAGATACTAATAACAGTGATAATAATAATGAATCATCACTTTTTCCTCGAGATTTTAATTCCAATGTTTTTTATCGTAGTACATTTCAACCACAAATATTTACTGATGATCGTAATCAACGATATATAGAAATGAAACTAGATATGTATGATTATAATCCAGATAAAATTCGCGTATCTATGAATGATAATGATCTTATGGTTCAAGTTGAACAAACAGATTTTTATCGACAAATAACATTACCATCAAATATAGATTTATCAAGTTTATCATTACATTATCATTATGATAGAAAACTTTATATAACAATTAAATTACTTGATCAATATTCTTCTTTTAAATATATTTAAAATTGTTTTTGTATTTTCTTTTTAAAAACTTTTAAATAAATATATATCTGTTTATTTTTTTTTTGTTTTTTGGCGCAAGAATTTAAAAAAAAATCATTTCTAGATGGAAAATATCAATACAGATGATAATGTACAATATCAATCAATACTTGAATCATATATTTCATTACCAATTAATTCTGATGAATATACACAAAAACTTCATGCAAATTTAATTGAAATAAAAGAAAAAATCAATGTTGATGAAATACAAATGATATTTGTTGCTCATTGTTATGAACAAACTGGTCGAATACCATGGAAAATAATGTCAAAACGAGAAAAATTTCTTTATTTATTAAATATTTTAATAAGAATTTTTGTTTTTATTTTTTTATTATATCTATTTACTATAACACTTGATTTAATGACATCAGCATTTATATTATTAAGTCGTTCAACATTTGGACAAATATTTCGTAGTCGAATATTTTTGAAAAATCCTATTATTAGTCTAATGTTTGGAATTATTATAACAACTATTCTACAAAGTTCATCTACTGTTACATCGATTATTGTTTCAATGGTTGGTAGTGGAATTGTTGACGATGTTCGTTCAGTTATTCCAATGATTATGGGTGAGAATAACTAAAAAAACAAACAAACAAGCGTGGTATTTAGTCTTAAAAAATCATTTGAAGTTAGTTTTTATTATGAAAACTATTTAATATTATTAATGAATATTTCTTTAACTATCTTTTATGGTCTTTGAATTAATATAAATCAATGTTAACACAAATAATCCATAAAAAATGAGAAACACTGCATTCCGAGGTATTCAGAAGAGAAATACGATTCAAAATAGCCGAGAAAATTTAGCACGTGACTTTTTTAATTGTTCTTTTATGCCATTTTTTATTTAAAGTTTTGACTGATTTATGCAATGTATAAATTACAGTGTCCAACATGCCAGGTACTTTCTTATGGTGGCTTTACGGCAGCACATGATACTCTCTCCTCTCGTAAAATATTAGGTCATGAAAGCTTGGCAGCGTTAAATAGGATTCAAGTGTATGTATTGATTATCTACGTTTACATGGCAGCTAGTTATGGAGTTTAGGCGTTTTATTGATTTGACGTAAATACAGCGTAGTTACAATGTGTAAATTGCTTTCATTTACGTGTCGTGGCCCGACTCGAGTCGGATTCTAATCTCGACTACTTTTCTCAATCCTTTTTTCTTCCTTTCGCTTCGTAGTTGGAAGCGAAGGATATGTCCTTGACCTGTTTTCGTCATTGATATTTCGCAGTTGGAATAACACGATTATGTGATAGAACTTTTTTCTTGTAGAACTTTTTAATAAGAGGAAATATTTAAAATACCTTTTGAACATATGTCAAATGTTTAGATTGAAGATTCATCCCGAAATCCAAAAACTTTTTTCGTGATCCGACTCGAGTTGGACATTGGTCTATGACATAATAATCATAAATTTTAATGACTGATGATTAAAATATTTAAAATTTAACTTCAAATGATTGGTGATAAGCCTAATTTTGATGTATTTATTGACTAATCTTATATTTTTCTTTCTGTTTATTATTTAGGAGCAAATATAGGTAGGCCAATTGAATGTACGTGATAGTTTAAACTAGTTCATGTTAAAATAATTGAATAATTTAAATTAAAAAAAAAATTTTCTTTCTATCTATTTTTATACAGGAACATCAATAACAAATACTCTTGTTGCATTTAGTCAAATAGGAAATCGAAATGAATTTTCTCGTAGTTTTTCATCAGGTATACTCATGGATGTATTTAATTATTTAACAACACTTATTCTTCTACCTATTGAAATTTTTATTGATCGTATAACGACAATGTCAGATATTTTTCATCGTAAAATTTTCCTATTTGATTACAAATAATTTAATTTTTTTTTCTGTACTAGGTGGTGGTTATTTAGCTCGTGTAAGCGGGGCTATTGCTGCAATGATTCCTGAAAAACAAGGAATAAATATTCAATTATTTAAAGTAATTACAAAACCTTTAACGAAATTAATAATACAAATTAATGAAACTATTATAACAAGTAATAAAACACAACAAACAATTGGTAAAATTTATTGTTATAATGAAACAATTAAATGTAAATATTTATTTCGATCAATGATTGAAAAATTTGGAGATAATATTGTTGGAATAATTTTATTTATATGTTCTCTTATAATTCTTACTGGAATACTTTTATTTATGGTTAAATTATTAAAATCAATAATTATTGGTATTATTGATGATACATTAAAAAAAATTCTTCATATTCAATCTCATGGATGGAAAGAATGTTTACTTGGTTATGTTTTTATTATTGTTGGTATTATTGGAGCAATACTTGTTCAAAGTAGTAGTACGTATTTCAATGAATATTTATCGAATTAAATATCTGAGAAATTGAAAGTTAAATCGATAGATTGAGATAGAAGAAAACAAAACCTTAATGGTATTCAGTCTGCAATAAAGTTGAAAGATACAATGACTAATTGTTTATGCTTTCCAGGTGTTGCATTGAAAATGTGATCTGTTGATATTTTCGTTACGACAAATTAAACAAGTTCTTATGATACAAAATTTTTAGCAAAATCTTTATGAAAACGTTTTCGTGTTTGTTGATCATCGTAATTAGACGATTGAGTAGATGGTCATTTTCTAAATTTTACGCTAATAAAAAGAAGGTATTTAAAAAAACAAAGTCTCTAATATGTTAGGAAATACGATGAAAAGAGAAAAATATTTTGTCCGATTTATTATGCATCATCCATTAGTATTTTTTTTCTTTAATAATAGTAACTAAAATTGCATCATAAAATTGTATTAAATATTAAAAATCTTGCTCATTTTGACTATGCCTTAACATCGACACAAATATTTAATAAACAATAATGTGTAAAATTTAATCAAAAATTGAAGGACTTAAGGATCATCCATAAAACATGTCTCATCAAAAACACGTTTTTTGACTGATTCCTGTTTCTCTAGACGATCAGTTTGTGTAGGATTTTTTAGAAAGAGCTTGTTTATCGAGTTCACTGTTATTTCAAACTTAGTTCGTATGAATATGAACGAATCGAAAAAGAAACATTTGTTTGATGTAAATTGAAATCATTAATTCATGACTAAGAGTATAATAGTTGGAGAACTGCAGATGCTATATAAACACACTCAATCAAAAGATGACTCATTGTCTAAATAATAACTACATATCATGCCAAAGTTGTGGTCATGATTCTTTATACGTAGATATGAGTGAAGGTGAGGACCCTGTTCTTCATACAATACAAGTTCATATTCTTTAGCTACGAAATTTCCCGAAAAAACTAAACTTCTTCTGTTGACAAAAAAAACAATTATGCCAGCTTGAATCCCATGTATATAAATTTCGAAATTGACTTTTTTGAAATAGTTCTTAACTTGAAAAATGCTTAAAGACTGTGAAACAAAAATTATGATGAAAGAGTTCGGACGTTCAACTGTATCTACCTCTTTCCGGACTTCGTTTATGAATAGTTTTTCTGAACAATACGATGATAAAAATTTGCCTAATATAATCATTCTACCTTGACTGAATGGAATCATTGTCATTAAATTGATAACGTAATTTTTTAGGTGTTTTTTGTTCAATATTAACACCATTAGTTGGTCTTCAAGTACTTTCACTTGAACGTAATTATGAATTAACAATTGGTGCTAATATTGGTACAACAATAACAGCATGTTTTGCTTCTCTTACTCAAACTGGTCTATTTTTTCGTCAATCTATGCAAATAGCATTAACTCATTTTTTATTTAATCTATCGGGTTGTATACTTTGGTATATTCTTCCATATTTTCATCGTATTCCAATTTATTTAAGTCGTCAAATTGGTTATATTGTATCTGAATATCGTTGGTTTGCTTTAGTTTATATAACATTAATATTTTTTCTTTTTCCATTAATTCTTTTAATTCTTGCTTTAATACATTGGATAGTTGCAAGTATATTTCTTCTATGTATTTTTCTTCTGATTATTTTTATTATAATTATTAAATATTTTCAAAAAACAAATCCAAATAAATTACCAATTATATTACAGTCATGGTCTTTTCTTCCACGTTCATTTCGTTCATTTTCATATTGGGATCATCATTTAGAAATTTTTATTAAATATATTTGTTGTCAACGATGTATTAATTTAATTTATCCATTAAATATAATTGAAAAACCATTAAAAGAACAATATTTATCAATGAAAACTCAATATTTAACAGCACTCGATCATCGTTTTTTAGTTCATACACAACAATTAAATCAATTATTTGAAAAATATCATGCACCAATTATTTCTATTTATGAATCACGATATCCAATTAAAAATTATGTACAAGATTTCTATCATAGTTTAACTGGTAAACCAACACAAGGTGAAAAAACATTATTAACTCTTATACAAACAAATTTATTGTCCAAAGAAATTAAAATTCATGAAAATGAAGAAGAATTAATCGATCGAATTATTGTTTTTGATCGAGAGAAAAAAAAAGAAATATCATCTGTAAATGAATACAAAAATTCTTTGTCTTTTTAAAATTCTTTCATATAAATAAATAGTGTATTGTAGTTGTTATTGCTAAATAAAATAACAAATTGTTTCAGAGATAGTTAAATGTGCTTTCGTAGGGTAAAATAGTGAATTTGACTTTGTCAATATTTTGAGAACATGTCAGCTTTTCTCTCCTATCTTTCAATTTCTCTTTGACTATATTAGAGAGAAAGGACAAAGATGTGTTTTCTATCTATTATATCCTCTTGTTATTGATAGATATTTCTTGTCAAACGAAAAAAGATGAACTTTTTCTTCTTTTTTCTTAAAAGAAATTATTTACAAAACTTCGTTGTTGTTCACTTTAATACATTGTACTTATTCCATCAATTAAAGTCATAACTTTGTTATTAAAATCAGGGTATGAGTGTGCATATGGATGTCTTCTTGTCATCATTCACATCCACACTCGTTACTACACCAAGGTTCAAATATCGATGATGAGACAGTGAAACATTGTGAAATGACTTTGAAGATCTTTGTAACACAGTGGTGAATCATTGAGATCGATCAGACACTATTGCAGGGAGACGAGACACAACGTCACTTCGAGAGCAATCAGAAAGAGAGAAGCCATGGTTAGTAGAATGCAATGATTCTATCAGGACTGATTGTCTGGTCATACATAGAACATACACAGTGGTCACCCTTTCTGTCAATGGCATTGATGAACAATCTCTCTCTTTTTCGTCGAATGTGATCGGCAAAAAATGAAATGAAAGTAGTCATCATTCTATTCAACATATGATTTGAAAGATCAAGAAACAAGTTTTATAAATCAAATAAGATGCTTTATAAGAAATAAACAATCATTCATTCAATGACGATCTACCATAAACAAAAGGTCTTGTTTTGGAGGACATTTTTTTTTCTTTTTTTCGTAGTCGAGTTGCTTCTAATATAACACAACAAGCAAATAGACAAATATCACCGTTCTTTTTTTGAGTTACATTTGTTTACTTCTTTTTCTATTATGGTAGTAAATGAAAGAACGATAACGATACTACACTTCATAGTTTCTTTTATAGAAGAGATAAGAACTGTTTTGCAACAAGTCAACATTGTATATATATATATCGTGCTTCTCTCAATTTCATCATGTTGTTATCTATTTGGTTTGCATTATTCTTCAAATAAGATAACCATCGTTCTATAAACAATCAACAATAGAAGAGTGCAACTAGTCGAATAATTTTTTGTGAAACACGTTCGAAAAGTGTTGAAGGTTTAGAACGAGAAAGTTGTACCCTCTCCCTCACGGACTGTGATAGACATGTCCAAATTCTGTGTTATGGCTTTTTGGACCACGTAGTTGACTGATTTTGAACTTTCAGATCATGATACTGTGGATTTATTAACCACAGAATATGGGATTTTCGAACCATGATATTATATTTATGTGGATCTTAGAGTGATAGACTTTTAAGAGTTTCAGAATTTTTTAATAGCAATCCTGGAGCCAAAAAATAGCTTTTTCTCTCTTGCCGTTCGGTATTTTTGGTTTCGTCTTGTCCATATGAAACAACCCCGTTGTGTTTCACATTTTAATCTCGCCGGAATTAAGCTGAAAGCTCTATTTTCTGTCTTTTTCAAGAATACAAGATGAAATTTGATACATTTTATGCAACGGTAAATGATTGGGGTTATTATCAAAAAATAAAATTTTTCATTATTTGTCTCGCTAATATGGTGCCACCACTTATATTTTATACATGGTCATTTACTGCAGCAACACCGGATTTTCGATGTAGTCTTCCATTGGAATCTGATGCGTATAATTCTCAAATGAATCACCTCTATGATACAACATATAAACCAACAATAGACGATTGTGCTACGCATCAAAAATTACTGTCATTAAAAGAATGTCAACGATGTTTCATAAGAATTGCTACACATAATACAACGTCTATTAGTAAACTTCATAAGTGTCAAGATTATGTATTCGATCGATCGATCTATAAGAAGACATTAGTTGAAGAGGTATTTCGATGGGATATATCTATGTTATAATACATACAAACGATAATTTTCTTTTAAGTGGACTATGGTTTGTGATCGAGTTCTTTATCGTACAGCTGTTCAAGTTGCCTATTTTATTGGTGTCATGGTCGGTGCAGTTTTTTTCGGTAGCATGGCCGATAAGTCTGCAATTTTTAATATGTTATCTTTCTATTTCATTGAATATTCTACCGATTTAAAGGTTTGGTCGTCGACCGATCATGAGTATCTGCTTCGTAATATTGGCTATCGTATCTTTTATTTCAACTTTTTGTCCACAAGATGTATTCGGTACGGGATATTCTCATTTATTTTTTCTCATAGCACGGTTTTTACTCGCTTGTTCAACACGTGGTATTAGTGAATCAGGATTTGTCCTAAGTTCAGAATTAGGTATGTTTCTTTCTCTTTTTTTTATTGTTCACTTTGATAAATTTAATCTTAATTCATTATCGATATATTTAAGTTAGTCCAAGAAAACGTGTTATGGCCGGTGCAGTAATGACTTATTTCTATGCTTTTGGTCAATTATGGCTTGTACTTTTTGCTTATTTCATTCGAACATGGAGAATGTTACTATTAACTACATCATTTCTGATGTTACCCTATTGTTTGTTTTATCTGTATGTATCTATTATTTGAATAGGTTTTGTTTTATCCAATAGAAGAACAAATTTGAATTGATCATTGTAGTTTTTTACCTGAAAGCCCTCGATGGTTAATTAGTAAAGGACGATTCAGTGAAGCGGAAAAGGTTCTACGAACTATTGCGATAGAAAATAAACAAAAATTTAGTCATGAAGCTTATGAACAATTTAAAGCAACACAAAATAGAGTGAGTAAAATAACAAAAAGTCATGTCAGTCATTTATATAGTAAAAAAAAAATAATGAGACTTGTCATTTTAGGATCGTCATGGAACAGTGCCTCATGCTGGTATTTCAAGTCTATTTCGATTCAAAATTACAGCTTTTATTACTCTAAATCTCTTTTTTCAATGGTCAGTCTCTATTGGACAAGTCATTCAGATATTATTCTTCAAATCTAATTCTACATAGGTTCGCTCAAAATATCGTCTATTATGGAGTTTCACAGAGTACAGGTAATTCTATTCAGTTTGTGCATAAGTTGAGGCAATCATTATACATTCTATATGTTAAAGGATCCTGGCAAGTCGATCCATATCTATCATTTTGTATCAGTGCAGCGGTCGAACTACCAGCCTTTATGGTCATTCAACTCTTACTCGATCGAGTAGGACGAAAAATACCATACTGTTCATTTGCTGCGTCTTTCGGGATTATTGCAATGCTCGTTCTACCTGTTCAAACATACATGGGTGCTTATAAAGATGGTAGGTTTCTCATTTATATTGATGTGACTATTGAAAACAATTTATGTTTTTCCTATGTGAGACTTACCGAATATTAGTTTAGTTCTGTAATCATTAAAATATTCTAATTGAGAATTTTCATTTTTAGCTCAACGTATAATAGTGTTTATAATCAATATATTGTTGAAATTTTGTGGTTCTCTTACTTTTCTTATTATTTATATACTTACTACGGAACTTCTACCGACAAATACACGAACAACAGGAATGGGATATTCGTCCATGATCGGTCGATTAGGAGCCATTATGGGAACATTTTGCAATGATTATCTAGTCAGTATTTTGTATTATTCTCTCTCCCAAAGATTAATTTCAATTCTCGACCAATGATTTGAGTTGAAATAGTAGTATTTAAAAAAATTGCAATTGAGGAATATCTTTGTAGAACAATGATCAATTCGTTCAATTAATTCTACAATAAGTATTTTCTAGACATAAAAAAACAAAGGAGAAATTCAGTTACGAAACAGTACTTCTATGTATTTTTAGCGATTGTCGATGTAATACTTATTTTAGACACGTATTTGGAGTAATTTTCCTATTGTACTTTACGGAGTCATTTCACTTATTGCTGCCGGTTTGGCTATAACATTTCCTGAAACATTAAATCGTCCATTACCACAAACATCCGAAGAAGTCCATCGAATGGGTCTCGCATTGTAAGCGATCTATTGAACAGTTTTATTTTGGTTGACTTGCATTCTCTTTTTTCAGTGGTTTACTATCCGACAATAAGTCAAAGAATAAATATGACGATGATGATGATGAACCTGCTGCGCAAATATTAACAATCAATGAGGATAATGAGAAACAGAAATCAGTAGAAAATATAAATGGTAAACCCTAATCATAACTCTATGCTTTTTCTATTCACAGAAATATTTTATTTTTATTTATTTATTCGTTTAATATACTTGTTTTTTTACAAATTACTTTACTTATATCGATTTTATTGAAGATTAGTTTTAAGATTTGAATGAGATTTTTATTTGGTCTTGACGTTAAAAAAACTCCTATAAATTCTGTGGTCAATAATATGAAATCATGTATCCCCATGGTCAGTAGAGAAATCCTTATAACATTCAAAGATGGAATTAATTTTCGAACATTTTGTTTGTTTATTCTAATAGATCTATCCATCACTAGACAGAAAAACTATCAGTTTCATGCAAGAAACTGATGATCAAGGAGGAGAAAGAATATTTTTCGTCAAAATATACCACACAAAATCATGAAAATACAGAATAGTAGCACATTTATGAAACACAATTGGAATATATGATGAATTATATAACAAGAAAGTTGCAACTCTCTCCTTTCCATAGATCATGATAGACATCTCGACATGCTATTACAGTTTTTGTACCATCGGTTTTTGAATATTCGGACTTTTGAATTCTGAGATTTCGAATTAATTAAGAATTCCAATATTTCGAAAAAGGCTATTTCTTCTCTCGTAAGATGACTAAAGCAAGTAGCTGTATCATGTTTCACATTTTAATACTGTACGGTGAGTATGGAACAAGAGAAGATTCACATCTCATTCACAATCAAGTTTTGTGAACAAGATCTTCGGTGTTTTTGATTATATTAATCAAATGAAACTTGAATCCAGTTTTATACATGTAAAGCTTGTTTTTCTTTATAATTGAGGGGGATTATGAGCATTATTCATGTAAGGGTTCTCTTCCTTTTTTTTGGATTTTTGAATTTATTCATTTTTTAAATTTTCGATCAATGAAATCGATTTTCTTCAAGTGTATAACTTATGACGAAGACCTATAAAGTTTGATTCCAGTAAAATATAATTTGCTATTAATCATAAAAATATTATTTTTCTATTACGAGATATCTTTTGTTTTTTGAAATCGAAGATTCAAAGTTCGTACCATATGACATAATAGAGGTGAGTCCAACTTGAGTAGCATCTAGTTGATCATATATTCATATTTTTATATCCTTAACTAAGGTACAGCCTGATACTGAATGGATTCTAAAATTGACAAAGTCCTACGAACTCTTCAATTATGAATTATTGTATTGTTTTTTTACATTGTTTCATCAGCATTAATTTGAATTAGATACAATAAAATAAACAAAAATCGCTATGAGAAATACATAAAGACGTATCGATTTACTCTTCGTATAGTTTAATTCTGATAAATCTCTTGTTATAAATATTTAATTTGTATCACTTGTATGGATGTGAAATAATTTCACATCGAAATAGTAATAACAAAAATGAAAGAAGTCAAATCATATCGAAGTCACTTTTAATTCGATAAACTTAACTTTTCTCGAGAATGCAAAGATCGATAGTAAATAATATCGAAAATGCTAAATGTTTGAAAAAAAACTTGTCAGTGCAATCAAAGTATAGAACTCATAAACTCTGGCTGTTATAGATTTAAGATATATTGTCAGATTCTTCAAAATACTCTATTCTTAAAAAAATGCGAAATAAATAGGTCAAAATCATAATAATGTTTTATAGTCGATAGACATGCTCTGAAATCTTATTGTTTCGAAAACAATCCTATTCATACTTACTTTACAATTTTTTTTTGATTTATTTAATATTGCTATACTCTGAAAGCTTATTGATATTATCAAATACATCTTCAATGCATAGTTTCTGTTCTCCTGATGATGGTATATCTACAATGCATGCCATAAAAATCAGCAAAAATAAGTTTTTTCATTTCGTCGATTCAACGATCATATTATCCTGCTATACACATGGATTTTATCAGTTAGTAAGCTATCATGAGTAGGACCCTTTCTTTTAAGGAATTTAGATGCATATCTTTTTCGGTTACTTGAAAAATGTATTCAATAATGTTTGCTCTTCCTCCTTTCATTGCTAAAACTTAAGGAGGAACGAGAATCTAAAAAAACAAACACTCGATTTAAATTTTCATAACTCTTTTCTTAGAAAATATATACGACTTTTAAAAACTCAATGTACATTTAATTGTTCGCTGTTATATTCAATAAATTCAATCTGTTTTCATACCATGCCGATTCATCTTTAAAATGAAGGCTTTTACAAAGCTCTAAAATTTTCGTATACATTTGTATAACATTGAAATGTTTCTTCTCTTTTCCAATTGCTGAATACATTTTTCGTAAACATATTGGACATAAATACAATGGTTGTCCGTCCATCTCTTCTTCAGTTTCTGTTCCGTTCATCATACATAAATAATAGATACAATGTTCGACACCAAATAAATGTATGACCTCGTGGACAAAAACACTTATAGAACGTTTAAGTATTAATATTCGTACTTCATCTGTGCAAGGACCAGCCATTTCTGCGTTTGGAAATAATGGATCTAATCGTGAAAATGAATATATTCCAATACCATCGTCAATAGATGCTAAACCATAGACAAAATTCCAGTTTGATCCTGGATAAATATCAGCCATAGTAACGCCAATGCAAAATAATTCTTGACGATCATGTTTACGTTCTCGTCGTTTCATTTTTTTTAAATGACCAATTATAAAAGATGTCAAATATTGTGGTTGCTTTGTGTATGGATTGATACGCATTCCATTTTGACCATGTTTTGAGAAATCAGTAAAATCAATTCGAGGTAAAATTTCTATTTGACATCCAGGAAAAAATGGACGTGAAAATTCACATATCGTTTCCAATGAAGGTGCTCTAGAAGAATTCATACGATGTGATGCTTTAATGATGTCTATTATTAGGAAACTCAATAGTCGGTTAATTGATCTGTTTCAAAGCGGCCTCATATTTGTCCTCCAAGAATCAATAGTGTCACATATCAAGAAAATCAGAAATGTTGAAGAAGGATGTGGATGTGAGAGATTTATGAGATATAGGAGACATAGAATAGTTCTATATCTCTACCTCTCTTATGCTAGTAGAAGAAGAAGGACAATATCCTGCCTTTCGGCTACCTTACGGAATAGAGTGCTGTCTAAAGATCTAATATTTTCCTGCAACTATCGCTAGCGGACCTGACTCAGAGTTCCTCTCGTTTAATCACTTCAGCTTTCCATACACGCTGACTGACCGCATATTAGCCATCAGGGCTTTTGTGTATGTCAATCGCGTTGTGAATATGTTGTTGAATGCATAATCCGAGACAAATGACCATTAATAACTTGTTTAAGGTCATTCTATATCTCATGAAGTCAAGATTCTAACATCGGAGTTGGATTGGTACCTCCCACATCTTCAATTTCCTGAATATGTGAAAAATTTAATATATTCTTACCTTGGATGGTCGAACGACCCAATGGGTTGTACGTAGATTGTCCTATAACTAAAATAGATAGAACAGCAGGATGTATTCAACAAATGTTTCTCTAACAGAATCCTACCTTGAATGTGGCACCGTTCGTACTGTTCGCTCGAATTCTTGAACAGTTTGACCTTGTTCCGTATGTACGGTAACCCAATCCCCTACATTTGGTATTGGAAATGGTAAAAAACATTCATCGATACCGATTGTAATCGCTCGGGAAATGTCATCATTTAGCTAAAATTTATCAAAGTAATGAGTAACATGTGTTAAATGTTTCGGCAATATAATGATGTGAAATGGATCTCTATACGTCAGTCTCATTGAAGGGTTGTAGGAGTGTATACATAGTTCCCGATGTTTTTCAAGAGTGCGGAGAGCTGAACTTTGGGCAAAAACAATTCTCGTGTCATTTTCTGACAATGGAAGAGAAGGTAAGTATGTGATAAGTGTTTTTTGAAAAATAACAAATGCCTCAGTGTGGACTCTTTTCCGGAGAAATTTTATTATGTAGGCATAAACTACATCAGTTCAAATCCTATTCGACTGTTAAACAACGAAGTTCAGTTTTCTACTCATGAAAAAACAATTTATGTGAGCGGATGCTTATCAAGGCTGATACTGAAAGCTAAGTATTGTACACCAAATGAACAAGAATTGCAAGATGGAGTAGATGTTAGTTTCGCTAACCTTGCTCTTACACAACACATCTATTGGAAAAAAAAACAAATCAACGATTTTTTAAAGAAAATCAAGCCATCTATTTACTAGCATGAAAATCAAAATTAAAAATAATTGTCAAATAATTTCGAAAGAGAATGTAAAATTGAGTCACTTATTGTGAAACATTCATAAATTTTCAAAAGAATCACTTATTGAGTTCATAGTAAGAGAAATTTTTGATTTTAGCGACAGATTCTACACCTCTAGATGTGTAAATAAATGTACTATGGAGATATCCAGAAGATTTTAAAATTTCTGACAATCTACTAAGTAATAGAAAATAATTTCTAATAAACAATGGGTTGCAGCTTCATCTCCACTGCTACTTTGGTGACTGTTGTAGATACTTACTTGGCATATGTCGCCAAGAGCTTTAGCTCGTTGTCGGTCTGTTGGAGGACAGAATGATCTGTTAGCACAAGCACACATGCCTCTTTTTCAAATTGTAGAAAAATGTCTCATCGCACATTTCGTATTCATTTATATAAGCAAGTTATTGCAAAAGAATAATGTGTCACGTTATTGTTTTTACTTGTTTGCGTTTTCTTGGTTTTTTTTGGAAGGAAAGAAAAAAATATTGCACAAGAAGAACACAGTTCTTCCTAGTTGTTATCTTACTCTGACGTCACAGAGACGTAAGCAAAAATTATGATACAACACTTTGTTTTTCTTACTCTGATTAGAAATGTCTTTTTCCTGTTAATTTATTTTAAATATAAATTACAGATAATCTAATTTAGACATCAATTAAATTGAAAGTAAATGTAGGTTCTCATCTCTAATTCTGATCATGTCTTTGCAAAAATAATTTTTCAGATTACTTTAGTGAATGTGCTGAATTCAAGATACTCAAAGTAGTACTCTTTTATCAGCATGTCACAGGAACTTTTGGGTACTTAGGTACCTTAGGTTAACTTTTGGATTTTATGCTTCTAAGTCAAAAATGTTTCTGGGTGTTCAGTCAGCCAACTTATTACTAATAAGATACACCCATCCAAGTGAGCAAAAAATAAGGGAAAATGTCCAATATAACTAGTTTAAAATGTCCGCACAACTGTCTGGTACAGTCCGAAACGTCTTACAGTTCTTCAGGACTATTCATGTTTATGAAGAATGCCGTGCAACGAATCATAGACTAGTCCATTTCATCTATTTATACTGTCCAGACTCGTCAGTGGAACAAAAAAGCCAGAAGACAAGGAGACGATAGATGGACTCGAACATTCGATCTGGCGTAATATTGAAAGCCTGAATTATTTTTCGTAGTAACGTGAACTAGTGTGAAAGGTCATTTGTATTAGTCATAACTAGTTCATTTTCAAGAAGGTAATGTCAGTCCTACTTCAGACTAATCTAAACTCTTCAAACAGTCCCTTTTCCTTGGATCTAATTGTCCGAATAATTTCATAGACTAGTTCGTACTATGACTAGAAAGATGTATAATATAGTGCAAGAAAGTTTTGAACATTTACATTATCTTTTAGAAATGCTGATTGAGAATTAGGTGCTTTCAGAATATAAATCAGATGGTAAATTAATAATCATTTTGTTATTATTTTAAATAAAAAGACTCTTTCAAAACTAACAGCGATATCAAGAATTGACCGAATAGTTGACCATATGTAATTTAGCAATTTTGACTTTTCTATATCAAAAGAGAGCTATCAAATACTTTTACAAGAATAAAAATGTTGTACTTTTTATACTAAGATTACAAAAATATATTGAAGCACAAAAAAGTAGATAAAATTACAAAGCAACGATTTACGTCTTAACAAGAGTTGTCAATTTATGTCTTATGAAATTTATCAATTGAAAAAACAATTAAGATTAATTTTATTGAAAAAATAATTTTAATATCGTTATATGAGAATTTTATTTTATTTTAAGTATTAATTTCTGTGATATGAATTTAAAAATGGATTTAAATTATAGAATTTTAGTTTATGTTTAAATTTAAATTGGAAAAATCTGAAGTTAAAATAAATATAAATTATCATATAGAAAAACATATTTTTTTAAAAATTTTTTTTATTTTTAATTTGTTTTTGAATTTTAATTGTCTTTTCCAATACAAAATATTTTCTTCCAAATGTCAATAGTCAACAGAATTATTTATGATAAAAACAAATAGAAAATTTGAAATCAGTTTTTTTTCTGCCGTATATAGCTAATTATGAATTTTATGATAAATATTTTCTATTCATATCAAAACTTGAACAATTCTAAATAAAACTATATTCAATAGTATCTTAGAATGTGCATTGACATGTAAAAGTTGATTACTTGATCGTATAGTTCAATTGATTAAACAATGGGTAAGTTATATATTCTATGTATGTTCGAATCTAATTTTTTGTTTTATATTTCTTTCATTTAGACTAGACCACTACAATGTGTTAGATGCAGCATCTCGGATGCTCTATATTTTTTTATTTAAAAATCCATTTTTGGACGAACGTCCAGATCGATTTCAATCTGACACACATTATCTTCGTTGATAATGATGCAATTTAATCAACATCGTTTTGTTCTTACTATGAACAAAAACTGTGACTACCATCTAAAACAAACTATTACACCAAATAATTCCAAATTGACTCATAGGACGGAAGGAGATCGACAGCAAAAAAAAAAATGTCAGTTGTCATTGTTTGCTCAAAGTTTCGAAGCTAAAATCTTTTTTTCGTCGAAACTGTACAGATTCATAATAGTCATTCATGATTCAGTGATGGTTCCGCGAAAAAAACAAAGAAAGAAACTGTGTACTTAGTGATTCAAGACATTCGCTTTTGATTTCCAATAATGCAAAATATCATATGACGTCCAGATCTATATTGGTCTCATTCTCACATATAATTAAGCAAGATTCTTTCGAAACTAACTCGTCATTATTTTGTATACGTGTCAAGTCTTGGTTTATCAATAAATATTTTACTTTTCTTCTGTTGCATATCAATTCAGTCCTTTCGTTTCTCCGATTTTACTACAGGCAGAAAGAAGCAAATCAAAGCAATGACTAATGCATCATTACTTTCTATTGGCAACAAGAAGCCAATCATTGCACTTGACTGTGATGGTGTACTGCTCGACTATCAAACAACCTTTCCACAAATCTACAGAAAAGTCTTTGGAAAACAATTGACACTTGTCTCGCCAAAATCATATCGTGTGAGTAACATACGAATCATTCTTTTACCACATCAGAAACTTATTTACAATCATATAGAAATAACTCTCCTCATTTTCTTTCTCCCTATAGGCCACGACCAGGTATGGTGTCACATTTACACCTGAAGAAAAATCTCAATTCAATGCAGCGTGGGATGTCGATGGATGGCGAACAATGTCTATGCATGATGGAGCTCTTGAAGCTTGTCATTTATTGGATGCAGCTGGTTATGAATTAGTATGTGTCACAGCATTGCGTGCTTGTTTTATTGAACATCGTTTGGAAAATTTTCGATTACATGGATTTCCTATTGATCGAATCATTAGCACAAGACGCGACATAGAAAGTTCAGACAATAATCCAAAGAAACAAGCTATTGAACAATTACATCCGATAGTTTTTGTTGATGATAAAAAACGAAACTTCCAAGATATTGAAGGGGTACAAACTAAATTTGTATTTATCGATCATGAATTAGAGAATGATCCACATCGAGATGCAAATATTCATTATAATGCTAAATATCCAAGTCTTTTGGCATTTGTCAAAGATTTCTTGAAAGATGATATTATCTGGTTGAACAAATCAGATTGTTTAGTCTCTTTGACTTAATATTTTATTTTTATTTTTTTTATTGAATTAAATACTATAAAAGCATGTTTTGTTTTCGTTTGTTCAAAGCCGAAAATTTCTGTGAAAAACGAGGAATTGTAGGCAAGTCTGATTTGATAATTATGCATTTTACAAGAATTCAACAGCCAAAAATCTATTATGATTACATTTTCATCCGAATTGCATACATATTTCTATCATAATTGGTTTTAGCTAGACCTAGAAAATAATGTTGGTTAAATCATTAAATTATGTAAAATTTTCTATCACACGAAAAATTCACGGATAAAATGATAAAATAAAGGTGAAGAATTACTCGAAAATCGAATGTCAAAAAAGTTTCCACTGCTCAAAGTAAAAACAATTGATTGAAATAATACAAGAAGGAAACCACAGAGACTTCAGCTGTGAAGTTTTCTCGCGTTTTTGGAATACTTTTAGTTAACAAAAACCTCGTTTTCGTACTAATCTGAAAAATGCTCGCTCATTTGAATTTAACTAACATATTTATCCATTGAATACCCAATCAATTAAGTTTTTTGTTTTTTGTGATGGAATACTCCATTGATCAAATAGCAATGTTATGAGAAATTTTAATGTTCTATGTTTCTTTCTATTTCGCGTGACAATCTATCAGCCGATGAGAGACTAACTTTGTCTATCAATAACCAGCAGACCATTTGCTTTTGTTTGAATTCAATTTTGTTATTTATTTGTGGTAGATAATATGAGAATGTGGGTGTGAGTGCGAATCTTCTTTTGATTCACATCTTGTCTATAAATATCCTATTGATTTTTAACAGAATTATTCGAGATTTATTTGGAATTTTGGTTTCATCCGAACCAACTTCTCACGATTTTGAAACATTATCAAAGAAAAATCTTCGGATGTGTCTGAATTACTACTTTTGTTTAAAAAACCTTGCTTATTCTTTATTTGCTGACAAGATGAATTAAATAAGATCGTATTTATAGGTACTGGTTTCCAGAAAAGTATACGGTCAGTTTTCATTTTTAGATTCATGTAGGACTCTTTTGAAAGATTAGTTGTTCTTCCATGCGTCTTGTCGCAAATAAAATGCTTATTTAAAAATATCTCTTTCATTGTATAAGTCATATTTTGAACTCAAAGTTCAAATGAACACAAAGAAAACAGTTTTTCGCATCCATAATGTTTTTATCGAAGAAATAAGATAAATTTGTCGGATTATATAAAGTATGAGTTCAATTCAAAGAATATTAATTATTTTGAAAATTAACAATTTTTTATCAGCTTGCAAGAAAGTTGTCTGTTACTTATAATTATGTGAATTTTATCTATTTAAATATGAGAAAAATACTTAGCCGTTTTTAGAGAAATACTGCTTTACTAGCTGTTTACAATTAGTCCTTCTGATATGTCCTCAATCAATGTTATTTTTGTTATCAATTGTCTCTCTTCGAAGACTGTCAACTACTGCACATCATGCAGAGATAAATATAGGTGTTTATACTCTCTATGAACTAAACTTCTACCGACAAGGATGAAATTTTTTGTTAACATTCATATTGAATTGTCTTGTGCTCTTACCTCGAATGTTTTATTGTTGCTATGTAAAGTTCTACCAATAGAACGTATAGTTGAAAAGAATTCAAACAGAAAAGCGGGAAAAAAGACGCAAAAGTAGACAGAAACGGAGCGTTGAATGTTGGCGTCATACAAAAATAACAAATGAATCATTCGACAAACAATAGGTTTGTCTCACATGCCGAACACTGGACGAAGTTGGAAACTACCATCAGTGGAATCTTTGCGGTACAGCTAGGTGTGGGTATGGATGCGGGTGAGTGCCAGTGTGGATGTAGGTATCGATGTGGCTGTGTCTGTGGATGTAAGTGTGAGTGCGGGTGTGGCTGTCCAGCGTGGATGTCGGATGTAACTCTTCTATTAACCAATCATATTATACCCATGATCACACCTGCACCTTCCATCTTCGATTTTGTAAGTCATAAAAATAGTTTCCATATTCATCAAAGTCAACAATCTCTCTATCTTAGATGATTCCTACATTTGTAGTGAATACCGCCATGTTCAATATGGATGTGGGTGTGAGTGGCGTGTCGGTACGGATGTTGCTGTAGGTCAGAGTGAAGTTTGGATGCAAATTAGTGGATGTAATGCTAGCGGGTGCGGGTGCGGGTGTGACTCTTTCCATTGGCCAGATCAACATCGACACCCACACTGTCAAATATGATAGCATAATAAGAAAGATGGAAAAAGACTTTTGTCCAGTGTGTATGTTTTTTAAAGTCATTAAAGTCATGAGAATCATTTTAAGTCAATTAAGTCACAAAAATCAGTTGTTTCTACTTGCCACACCCACACTTTACATTCACATCCACACTCCCCATCCCGCACCACCTTGAATACCCACAGGCATACGCACACATTCACATTCATACGTCCAGGCCCGCATCAATCCACACCCAAACCCATACCCACATCCTGATAGTTACGGGTAGTCAACAATAGTAAAATTTAATTAGGGCGAGTTAGGGACAGTTAAAGATAATTAAGACAAATGCCTATTCCAAAAAAAAGGCGATTGGGTATTTTTTGAATAACTTTTGATAGGAACAAGATAGAGAGCTGTGATTTTCACCGCTGGAAAGAGGCTGATACAGCGCATCGATTCATATAAAATTGTTGAGATTTATTTCATAAATAAGCAGTGATCTATGGTCATCTTGAAAGAGAACACTGTTGCTCTGTGAAGATAGGACAAATCTTAAACTTTGAGAAGTGGGCTAGAATCGCCAGCTGACAAGCAACAAAGCTATATATAAGACTATGACTCAAAGCTTTACTAGTTTTGGTGTTCTAGGTATTATATTTGACAATTCTAGTCCACTATACCAGCAATTTCTGTAAGAAAAACTCAGCTTTTTGTTTTTTTTTCCTGGCAAAATAATACCTGTTTTCAAAGCATTTCATTGTTCAACTATAGCAAAAAGTTTCAAAAGTCCAAGTGAAAAGTTATTGTCTTATGTGGTTCGATATGTTTTCATCTTCCCTTTCCAACGGTGGACACTGCAGCTCATTACCATTTCCTATCAAAAGTTATTCAAAAAATATCCGCTCGCTCTTTTTTTTGTAATGGCCATTAGTAAAGGATAGTTAAACCTGGTCATGATTAATTAGTATTCAACTATTATTCAATTAGATTATTTCTTGCTAGGAGTTCAGACAATCAGGCGTTTTCAATATCTAGTGCTACGTCATCCAATTAAGATTTGGGTGCTGCACCTTCACTTAATCAGGTCTTCTCAGTATTGATTCTAGTTACAATAATATTTTTCATACAAGAGTTCAGGGATGTCGGGGTGGGTGTGGGTTTGAGAGTTTTGGCTTGGTTGGAATGCTCCTTTTGAGTTCCGACTCAGATTCTTACTCACACCCACACGCTAATGTATCATAATGCATTATGGTTAAACTATATGATGATGATGATTATTATTATTATTATTTCGAATGCATTATAATGCATTAAAATTGAAAAATATGATAATGTTGATTGTTGGCTATATTTAAGGGATAATAATTCTTTGGAAATGCACAATATTATAGTGTTTGTTTTGGATTCCATCGAAATAGGTTTCTTTAGAGTTTGTCAATTGGTTATATCCAAGTGTGACCACGATGAGTAATGTTTCAAAAAATTTAATATCGACGAACTGTGTATGAGAATGATCGATTTCGTAAAAGTGTGCTGAAAGATAAATTTTATGGAAATATGTGCCCTCATAATACAGGTTGACCTCCGAGTTAAAGGAAAAGAAAACTTATCCGAATTGATAATCAATCGATTATGTATTGTTGCGTCATCTGCAGCCGTCTGTCTGGTATTCCACTAGAGATATGGATTGGTCCATTAGTAACAGCAATGAAATGTTTGAATTTCATGGTGGATAGAATTCTTTTGTGGTTTTTTTATGCCCAAGTAGTATTGCGTAATGTAATGGGCATAAATTTCAGCGAATATCTCTGTCTTTCATCTTATTGTATTTTTTTAAGTTAAAGATTGTAGTGATGAATATCATCGAAAAAAATGACACAGTAGTTATCAAAATCAAAAATATGTCATGTCCTTGATAATAAGAAGAAATTCCATTATTACACTACGATTCATCGTAATTTTGCTTTGAAACAAAAATAGTTCAAAGTCGCGTTTGAATGTTACCGTTCGTGATCCTGTTAATTCAAGTCTCGGCAATGACGAGAATTTTCATTGTACAAGTATGCAGTTTTAAAATAAAAGAACGCATGTTTTTGGAATTCATAGTAAAACATAATATATCTATCGAACATATTGAAACAAAAGAGAAAAAAAAGAAGATGATATTCAACATAAAGGCTTTCATTCTGATGCCGATTCTGAGACTGGAAAACTATTCATTGATGAAAAGAATATAGAATACGAAAGTGCAAATGAAAAAGACGAAGAAGTTAGAAAGATATTCGAAGTTTCCACTAATCGATCAATCAATAATACTACAAATGATTTTAAAAGTTCATTATCATCATCATCATCATCATTATCATAATCAAATTCATTTATAAATGATAGTAAAAGTTCTGCGTTATCGTCGAATGTATTAAATAATGATAATAAAACTTCAACATCATTATCAAATAAATTAACCCATGTCGTGTTTGTTTTTGTCAAAACCGCTGGTTAAAATGGTTTACGCTTTTTAAAGCTCTTTTTCAGTTTTTTTTTGTTAAAATTATTTAATCTATCTTCGAAATGTTGATATTTCCTCAAAAAAATCGACTTTAATATAATACACTATATTATGTTAGATGGCGCTACAATTTTTCCATTAGTTAAGTCATCTCATTAACGACTATTTTTTGTTGCGCCATCTTTATTTAATAACTGAACTTGAAAATTAAGCTAAAACAATGAATGTGAGTGTCACGGATGACTTGAGCGCGCTGACAAATATCAGAGGGACCTGATTTCGATTGAAATCTGACGTTTTTCTAAGAGTATAAAAAAATTATGCATTGGGGTTTTAAAAAAATTAAGCATAAGAACCGCCGTTAACCATTGATTTTATAGCGGTTCGAAGGACATGGGAATAAATAATAATAAATTTACAACATCATCGTCAAATGAATTAATATATAACAATAAAATTTCAACATTATCATCATTAAATGGATTAGAAAATGAAAATAAAACTTGAATATCATCATTAAATTCAATAACAAATGATGATAATTCTTTTTGTAGTTCAAGAAAAGCCTCAATTTCTTCGGCATGTAATGGTGAGAAAATATAGATAAATTTTGTTTAATTTAAGTTCAAGTAGTTGGTAAAGAAGTATCTCATAAATCGTTTCTATGAAGATATTCTTCTTATTATTCTCATCAGTATAGCTAAAAAATGTTTATGTTAACTATAAAATAACTCAAGATCTGATTTCTGATTCAAAAAAGATAGTTTTCATAAAATTGAGTGAAAGTTTTGATTTAATATACGAACAAGATTAAAATTACTATGCTCATCTCAAATGATATAAGTTCGTACTAGGCGAGAATAATTTTATCAATACATTGTTGTGTTTTTCTGGTTTTTTTCTTCTAATCATTTGAGATGATAAATGTTTATTTTATTGATTTACTTTTCAGTAGACGATGAGAATAAAAATCAATCAATTGTAAACAAAAAGCGAAAAAAGTCTTCTGATAAATCACTGTCATTAAGTACAAAAAGTATTCTAACATGTACTCGAAATTAAGTTATTAACAGCTGTTGGAGGGAGATTTATAATTGAGAAAACAAATAGAAGGATATAAAGATAACTGAATATTAAAGTAAGTTCTTTATGGTCAGAGTATATTGATAATAACATATTTTTTTAAACAGATCACATGGTCAAGTAGCATCTTATTTTATCGAATTAGGTAAAATATTGTCAAACAACACTGATGAAGAAGAAAAACAAAACAAAGGAGTGGGTGTGCAGGTATGGGTGTGAAAGAAAGAAATAAGGGCCCACACGACCAGTTACACCCACACTCTTGAGATATATTATACTTGTTGCTTAATTTAAATGAAAAGTGTTAGTCTCGTCACTATCGATTGTTGCAATTAAGAATATTTCAAGCTGTGAAATAATGATTCAATGAAAACAAAAATAATTTTGAAGAAAATAGTTTGAGCAGTGGCGGCGCGAAGAGATCAGAGCAGCAGGTATGGAATCTTTTGAAGAATGAGAATAAAGTCAAAACATTTTCATCATCTTCATCGGCAAAGTTACACATCGACAGCGGGGATCAAGATGAAAACTAAATGAACATTTTTTTACGGTCACGATCTACTGAACTCCCAGTCAACTTCAAAACAACATCGAGATGTACAACACATGCCAGAATGTATCATACGTGTACATATTTTATCAAAAGACGCACCTTTATCAAGTAACATATGCACTTATAATTTTTTACGTCTTTAATTAACTACAAATTTCTTAGGCATGCCTGATTGAATTTTGATGAAACAGAATGTGTGTTTAGAGTTCTATCAATATTGATTTTTGCACTACAGAACTTATTTTGAAAATGCCGATAGAACTGGGGATTAGTTGTCCTAAAACTCGAGCAGCTCAGTCTAAATTTCTCTGAGATTGGAGAAAACTTGAGATTGATGTCTCCTCAAATTGGAAGAAAATCCAAGGTTGCCTTCCCAAATGAAACAGATCTATGATCACTTTTTTCCATTTTCGAAGAAGCTCACACTCTGGAAGAAAACCTTAGATTGCTCTGTCTGACAATGACAAAAACCTATGGCTATTTTCGCCCAAAACTAAAGAACTTCGAGGCAACTTTTTCTTGAATTTGGAGAAAATCTTAGAGCCGACTTTCGAAAGCAGAAAGGGGCACTCTTTCCCCCACATCCCTGATCACGCTGCCTCTGATTTTGAGATGCTTTAGCACTCATTGATGAATAGCCAGGGATACACCTCAGCACTCAGAGTAGGAAGAATTCAGAGGCGATCGCACGTGAAACAGCTACAAAAGCAAGGGATGTTGCTATATAAATCTAAAAGCAGAGAGGTTGGAATGCCTCATACGACCATTTATGTACGCTTTTGTAAATAGATTTTCGAATTTTGTTATATGAATAAGCGAACATACTTTGTAATATATAATCTTTTATTGGTACTGCATTATAAACAAAACAAATCACTCATGTAAGTATAAATTCAGAATATCAATCGGTTAGTATTAATCAAAGTTCATAAACAAAAGTCAATCTATAGTAAACTATGTTTTAATATTTTTCCTGTGTCTGTCAATACATAAAGATTCATATCAGAATCAAATGCCAAATCTTCTGGTTTGCCAGAGATCGACGTTATAACAATGCCCGTTGTAGAATTTACACAATACATCACTATTCGAGAATTATCATTGTCTGCAACATATAAATTTCCGTAAGGATCTAATTTGAGACCTCTCGGTTTTTTAAGTGTAGTACCACCAGCAACATTTGTGTATGTCACACTCGGAGCAGTTGCATTAAATTTCCATAAGTAAACTTCCTTTTGGTTTTCATCACTCATAAAAAGTCGATCTGATGCATCTTTTGGAAATAAAAGTGCCGAGAGTTTGTCAATGTAACTGGCAGTGTTGATAACAGTAACAAGACTTGATGAACCTGCTGCCAACTTTTTCACTAATTTAGCATCTTGATCACCTACGTAAAGATTGAAGTTGTCATCAATAGCAGTACCAACTGGACGAGCGAAAGTACCAGTAGCAGATGAGCCAGCTCCTGCCACAAGAACTCCAGTTGAAGAACCTGATGCATAACGACGTACCGTATCGTCATTATGATCATTTGTATACATGGATCCATTTCTATCAAAACTAATATAATCAACATGATCACCATAAGCTGTTGTTGCTAGACTAGTACTGGTCTGACTCGCTGTACACTTCAGAACTCCAGTTTGATGACCAGCAACATAAATGGTATCGTCTGTAGCTATATTAATAGTTCGAGGGTCACTAATAGTACTAGAACTAGTTCCACAAAGAGCTACACCCGTACTATTCCAACAATAATTACTACCTATAAAAAATGAAATATTTTACCATGTGCACAATGTACTAAACTCTACTAAAACTCACATGAAGTGCATCCTGTTGT